>JADKXX010003893.1:0-121456 GCA_017310255.1 Butorides virescens | reverse complement strand
GGGGGGGGCATTCAGACCGATGGCGTTCGTCTTCCCAAGTCACCATGATGCGTGATGGAGCCCTGCTTTCCTGAAGAAGGCTGAACACCTGCCTGCCGATGGGAAGTAGTGAATGAATTCCTTGTTTTGCTTTGCTTGCACACACAGCTTTTACTTTACCTATTAAACTGTCTTTATCTCAACCCACAAGTTTTCTCACTCTTACCCTTTCAATCCTCTCCCTTGTCCCACCGTGGGGAAAAGTGGAGTGAGTGGTTGTGTATTGCTTAGCTGTCTACTGGGGTTACACACTGACAAGAGATTTGATTGGATTTCCTATAATTCTCCTTATGTCATGGGGTCAAACTTTTAATAATACAGATTCATAACTCAGTACAGTTTGAGGTCTTTTTATTCTAGCATTCTCATATACTTCTGTTTGCTTCTGGGTCACACTGTAGCCAACAAATAGATTTCCCTTATTCTCCTTATATATTAATATATACATATATGAGTATGTATATGTATATGTATTTCTGTATGTATTTGTGTATATATATATTTATACATATAGTAGGACTATTACTCTCACATTGTTGTCTCAACCTTGTAAGCACATTCTTTGCAAACAGTCCATACTTTAATTAGTTCTTTATAAAAAGCTTTATATCATTACATTTATTAATCAGTTCTCCAATAAAATCAACAATCCATCTATACTGATATAATTTTAAAGGGAACATTATTAGTATTTGTGAAAGTTTTCTGAACACTTTTCATCTATATCCAGCAACAGTACAAAAAAAAGTGTGATGCAAACTCTACTAACATATACTAAACTCTGTCTGGAAGCGTTGCTGAGGGCCACAGAGGATCACTTTTTCTAAATCCTTACTACCCCTCATCTTTCCATCGAAGACTGCAAGTGATGTTTTAGTATATTTTTCTGCAACAGGAAATCCTGCCTAGAAGCAACTAAAATAGTCCATTTATTCATTTCTCATAGGCCACCAAACACTCATCAGACAATATTGACTGTGAGGCATTGCTGAGCTTGGTTGGATTAATACTGGCAAATTAGAGGTGAAGGCTATGTATGTCTCATGAATTGACTTTAGTCTTTTTTTGCAATATTTTGTTCTAAAATAATTACATCAGTATTATTTTCTGAATATGTGCTTTTCTCCTGGTCTTAATATTCAGTGAACAGAGTCTGACTGATTCTGATTCACAGTGTACAGATGCAAAGGGTGAAAAAAGAAAGTAATAATAAGAAGCCTGAAAGCTTGCATACATGCTTCTCTGCACATGGATTTTGTTCCTGACCTTCGGTCCTGAAAGTCATTACAGAAACAGAACATACTCAGAAAAGGGGCAAGAAAAGGGGAAGTATCTAAAGATATTATAAGGCCCAAATCAAATCTGGAATATAGAAAGTACGCTATAAAGATCAACAAATCTTCCGTAGTTATAAATGCCTGTCTCTACATGGAGTGGAACTAAGCCATGTGATAGATAAAACATTAGCATATTGTAGTGTATTTTTAGAAACATACTAGGCTGGTAAGTTCACATGATTAAACAAATGCTATCTTTATTATCACTAATATTTATGAATAATGCTATTCCATTAATGAAAAATAGTGTGGAAAGACATGGTGGGTATTGTTCTTTAGATGATAAATGATGTGTAACTGAGTTGTCCGTTATATACACTACACACTTTAAGATTTACTATGGTAAGTGATGCTTCACATATTTTGGTTGAGAAGAGCTGTTAAAATGGAATTATAATTGAATACTTAGTTCTTGAAGAATTTGTTCTTTGACTTAAAAAATTTCTATATTTCACTTTTGAATGTATTTTTTTCTGTGATATAGTGATGAGAAAAGGAATCTAGGAGAAGTGTCATATTAAAACTTTTTAAACTTTATTTTTAATTGATTGTGGAGTTCAAAGTTGACATAGTTACATTTTATAGTGAGCCATATTATGTCTAATACTGTCATAAAAATCATTAAAAAATCAAAGGTCTTACAAATTATTTAGTGATGCACACTGATTCCATCTTGATTTTAAAGATTTAAAGTACACCACTGACAGGTAATTAGGATTCAAGGTGAGCTCTTTGAATCTATAAAGAACTTTGTTTCCATCTGCAATTGCATGTATACACAAAACTAACTCATGGTATGAAACTATTCTTAATTATCCATAATATATTAAATTTAATGATTTAATCATAATCATGATTATTAGAATTAATTGCAATATATACGTAATCATCCAGACAGTTGGAAGTTCTTATTATCTTCATAAGTTACATTTTGAATGTTGCAATTTGGCTTTGTTCCAATTATACAAAGACATAAGCAAGATGTAGAAACTTTAATCTATTTAAGTATTAAAACTTTGTAGTAGTCTATTTAAATTATTGTACCTAATACAATATGGCAGTAGGTAGACATTGCACAAAGTCTTTAAGTTTGTATATAAGCATATTTTCATATGCTTCTCATTGTGCTTTTTCTTTCTTCAGAAAGGACTTTTTTTGGGCATTGTGTTTAAATTTAAGAGAGATAAAAAAGAAGTCAAAAAGTGGGTTTGAATTTTATTTATTTTACCTGTAGATAATTTACATATATATGCTTGATAAGTTATTACCTAAAATATGTTTAATTAGTATATTTTTATGCTGAAATTGAAAAAATAATGAAAAGCATTATGGTTTATTGATGGAAGGTTCCTAGAAATTTGCCATCAATGAAATGTTGAACACAGTTTGCTCTTGCCAGCAACATATGACCTTGATTTTTCATATTTGTGTAATTATAATTAAAATACCTCCAGAAGAGAATACTGTTTAATGATATTGCAAGATGTACCTGTCCAAAAATGTCATAAGCCTTCCCAGTCATACATTTTAAGTAAGAAGCTGTTCTGTACTATGACCTTGAGTGTTAAAAGGAATAAAGGAAGCAAAAGTGAATGTTGTATTTTAAAAAGTTATAGATAGAGTTCTCTCCATTTTAAAGGTAAGAAATTGCTCTCCAGGGTCAAACTGTATCCTGTTCCCAAGGTGGCCTATAACAGAAAAAAATAAAAAATAAAAATAATAAAGAAACCCCCAAACCATAAAAATACTTTATTTTATGTTTTAATTTAATTATCTCCAAGTTATTTTAAAATTGGGAAATTTAAATGTAAAAAATGAGAAATAGAATCTACTTTTCTATTTCACCCATCACTTTATATCTGTAAGCTGAATCCCTCCTTTTTGTCTTTCAAGTTGATGAATCTTATACTATTTGGTTTATTTAGACATGTTAGTCCAGATTAGTCTAAAGGATAAATCCTCATGTCCTGAAAAAGACAGATGATGGGACAACATATGGCAATGAAACTCATTGTAAATAATTGTAAAAAGTCCACCACTCAGAGAAGAGTTAAAGTAGTTCACAGTGATATATTCTAAAATATCTGTAATCACTTGACATAAGAATCATTGTGGACTAAATTATAACATTGTGCTAAATAATAAAATCTCCTCAGTCCAAATCAGGTTTAAAAATATATAAATAGAAAATAAAAAATGCAAACAAAAAAGTTCCATAGTGGAAAAGTATTTGGATTACTATTGATAAGATTTTAACAAAACGACAGTGCAGCACCACTTCACTGAGAGGAGGTTATCAAAACTGAATACAATCCTCAAAGTAAGAGATAATACTAGAAGAAAAGTAGAAATTTTTAGTATGATGGGACAACTGTGGTATTCTTTTTACAAAGACAAGTAAGTGATTAATCAATATTGCTAAGAAAATAATGAAGGTTCAAATGAGATATTTGGGCATCCTTATCTACCCTCATCCATGAGAAAAGGAAAGAGGAAGATAAATCATGGAAAGACATCATTATACAAGATGTTTTGAAGGATAGGGGAAAAAATAATTATGTCTCTGACTAATAAGGTTAAAGATATTACAATATAAAGGAAATGTGAATTGCCTGTCTCTTGACATGTCTCCCTACAGACATGTCTTGACAGGCTTAAGACAACAAACTAACTTTCTGGTTTTACAGCTGCTTTTCAAAATGTCCCAGTGTAGGTGTTTGGACAGAACATTGCTCATTTTCTATTTCTGAATATGAAGTCAGTTTTCTGTTCAGATGTGGCAATTGTTATGTTGCTGAAAACAAAATTATTTCCAAATTAAGGCAGAAAGATACCCTTAGCCGTGATGGTTATCTCTGAAGAGGGAATATAAGCTAAGAAAGTTGATGTAATTATATTGTAAAATTTACATATATATATACATGCAGAATTATAAATAAACAGAAATATTAACACCAGTTCAAACAAAGAAAAACCATTTTTCTGAAAAAAAGGAGGAGATGATTAGGCACAAATTGTTACAAAGCAAAACAGCAATAGTACTTCTGCTATTTTTCAAATAATATAATGAATAATAAAAGTCTTCACAACGGATTTACCTAAAGCTCAATAAAAGTGATAGATTAAAAAATCAAACATACTAAAGGACAAATAACTGTACTAGAGGGATTGTACTTTTTTTCAGAGCAGAATTGTGAAACTTCATGGCTAATTCTGTGAGAACTGTTCTGGCAGCAGTTAGCAAAGAGGTTGATTTCTTTGTGATATCAGGGGTGTCAGCTCACAGTTTGCATATCTGTGTGAACTTTGGTTCTCTGTTGATGAAAAGATCATGGAAGTGGTCATTGCTCATAGGTATGGTACAGATAAGTTGAAAAACCTTGAGCTAACTTACTTCCTACTAACTTCAAATGGATCATCTGCTTTGCATAGTAAATCAGTGCAGTGTTGGCCCAAGTATTGTTTCTGCTTGAGGGAAAAGTAACAAAATTTCATGTTTATATTGTTGGCAAGTACCTTATGGATACTAAGGTGGTGCAAAGAAATATTTTATATACTCAGAAATTAACTAAGTATAATAACTCCAGTTATATGACTCAAACCAGAATTTCAAAAAATTCAGACTGTTATCGCAGGATAGTATTGTATGAACACGGGTGAGATCACACCACAGCTCTGAGACCCCACATCTGTCTGTTGACATGGGCCACTGAGTGAGCAGTCATGGAGGAAAGCATTTCAGAAAAATGCTGGAAGAGATTGGATTGTGTGCTGCTCTCCTATTTCACTTTGAACCTTTCACTTTAGTGTGTTTCATGGTTTTGTTGCTTCATCTAGTTCCCTCTACTGTGAATTTCCGTCCTGAAAAGGAGATTCAGTTTCTACATCTGCCTATAGTGTTAACCTCTTCACCTGAATTGACATCAAAGGGACAGTTTATGAGTGTGGACATTGCCCCAAGGTGGGCTGCAGGTAGTGAAGTTTGTGTGTTCATTCTGGCTGCGATGACTCCACCAGCGCCTACTTAGACCCACCTACACAGGGAAGGGAGAGTGGAGAAGAAGCATTTGCAGATGTCAGTCAGCTCCCTTGGCATTCTCTGCAGCCAGCAGGGAGAACATCGTTCCACCACTAATGTAATCCAGATCACCTAAAGCTCAGTTGCTATTTTGCCTTGCCTTGGAGGAACATATGTCTTTCTACTGAATGAAAGAAGTCCAGGAAGAGATTAGTTTAGGCTAAAGTCAATGATAATGAATGCCAAACATAGTAAACATTTTTTTATTGGAGTAACAAAACCTATGAGAATAACATTTCTGGAATGTTCCCTTTTCTCAGTGAAGCTGTCTTGTTTGTGCGGAACAGGATCACCAAAAGATCAGGCTATTTTCTTGCTATGTCTAAATGTTTATTTGAAATTGCTGATATATTTATGCAAAACAAGGATTCAGAATTCATCAAAGTTCTAATTTCTCTTTTGGTAATGTATTGCGTCTGGCTGAGATGGAGTTAATTTTTCCCATAGCAGCCCTCAGAGTGCTGTACTTCATAATGGTATCTAGAAAGGTGTTGATAACACACCAGTGTTTTGGCTACTGCTGAGCAGTCCTTGCACAGCATCAGGGCTCCAACATTCCACCCTCACCAATATGCTGGAGGGTGGGCAAGATCTTGAAAAGGGACATAGCCCAGACAGCTGACCCAAACTGACCAAAGGGATATTCCATACCATATGATGTCTGCTCAGCAATAAAAGCTAAGAGAAAGGAGGAGGAGGGAGAGCATTTGTTATTATTAAATTTGTCTTCCTGAGTAACCACTACACATACTGAAGCCATGCTTCCTGGGAAGTGGCTGGACATCACATGCTGATGGGAAGTAGAGAATAAATCTTTTGTTTTCCTTTGCTTCTGTGCGCAGCCTTTGCTTCTGCTTTATTAAGCTGTCTTTATCTCGATCCACAAGGTTTTTTTCCATCTTGTTTTCTCCCCCCACCCTCTCTGCTGAGGAGTGGAATGATAGAGCGGCTTAGTGGGTATTTGGCATCCAGCCAAGGTCAACACAGCACTGGTAAAAATAAAATTGGTATTGTACGTTACAGTTTACATAAAGATGCATTTTAAGTATATAGGATCAATACAACAATTGTAATAATATGTTGCTTTAAATAAACAAACAAAATTAGACTTGTATTTCATCAGTGATCTGAGAGGCCATAGCTTTGAATTCCTAGAGGTCACACTGTTTAGCAAAATGCTAGGCTTAGGATGGAATGTCAGTTCGTTACAAGTAAATTCATTGATCTACCATGGCTAGTTACAAAACAGTCTAGGAAAGGTTTGGAGGTTGAACTAGCATGTTCCATCCTCTGATCACAGATTTTTCTGCAGTCTGTCTTCCAACCAGCTGTCACACAGCCAGTAGGGTATTACGCCAGCTTTTAGGCTGTGATAACTTCTGTGCATGGCCACAGATGGGTGATGGATGGTTCCTGGCACAAACTCCAGATGATTATGTATTAAAAAAGATAATGATAATTACCTAAGCATTTGGGAGCTCTTCTTTCTCCCCCACTTGCCAGAGGATTGAAGGCAGTTCCTGATCACTGTAACTGTGATGTGCCAGGTGGAGAATTCTCTCCTCCATATTTTACAGTTGTTTCTCAGGGTTTTTCTCCATCAGCTCTAATTTAAAATATTATTTCACAGTATTCAGTATCCTAAAATGCATACCTCCTCCCTTATGTCTGGAATGGTGTTATTTACTGGAGAGATCTCTTGATGCAGGTTAAATCTTAGAAGCAGATTAGCATTCTCTCAGCCATCCATATTGCATAGCAACATATTCCTGAAGAAAGCGAAGAGTCATTGACTGTCTGAGCAGCATATCCACACTGATGTTAAAAAATCTAAAGTCTTTGAGTATTAGTGATTAACAGTCACAACTTTTCTGTTCTGAAAAGTAATTGTGGGATGGTTTTATCAAAACAAAACCTCATTGCCTTTTGTAAATGTCCAGTGGTTATTTCAGTTATGACAGTTACAAATACATTCCTGTTCAAGTTATATTTCTGTTTGGTAAAAATATTCAAAATCCCTAACAGCTAGTAAGACATTCATTTTAACAATGTAGAAGATTTCAGATTCTAAAAGAATCCGTTTCTTAGGTGAAAGTTCACCTTGAGAACAGTAAGGGTAGGATTTGTCTGACTTTCTTATGTGAAAGTTAGACATCAAATTCATCTTGCCCATTGGTATTGTCTCCCTAGAAGGTAATATAGTGAAATTTCAACAAGGCAATTCTTATATCTGTTTCAGTGTTAAATAAATCAACCCATATAGTAATTGATTGTACAGTTAGAGTATATTCCCAATTTCTAAATTTAGTAAAGAAGAGGCTTATCACTGGAACTAAAACCTTTGAAAAGGAATAAACTCTGTAAAAGTTTTACTGGTCAATGGTAGAGTCAGGATTTTGACCTTTTCTTTTATATGTCAAACTCCTTACTTCAGTGTTTGGGAAGTGAAAACGAGGGTTGCTCTTAACAACACGTAGTCTGAATTTTATTTAGCAATTTGTTATATCTTATTTTAAAGACAGTGTGACCCAAAGGCTGCACGTCTGTTTGATTTCCTTCTTTAATGAATAGTAGTTCTAGAGACTCACAATGAGCAATTTACTGATGTTTTGACACAGGAATCTAGGTCCCTTTGAGTACATAAAAAGAATGGATTAAAAACAAGAGAATCTTTGGATAACAATGGAACTAGGTGATTGTGTCCCAAACCTGTCCAACATCAGGCAGTTCAATGAGAATGTTGAATTAGCTAGAATTCAGAGATCACATTTAGGTTTTCCTTTAATTTCCAGATAAATCACTTTGGGAGCAGGATCTAACAGTATGCCACAGACCCTTTCTTGTACATCTTTTTTTAAACTTTCTGTTCAAGATTCATTTAAATGGAAAGACATACTCAGATCTAATTCTAAAAAAAAAAAAAAAAGAAAAATATCTCAGCAGATTTGCTTAGATGGTGTTATATGGGAGATAAATCTCACTCCTGTTTTCAGGTAACTATCTACTGGACATTATTTTCCTCCATGAACTCTCTATCAGAAAAGAATCTCTTTTTGTGACACAACAAATTTAAAAATAAATACATAAATTTAGTTCTTAACTAGTTAAACATTGCTACTTAATCTAAGGTATTTAAGCATTACTTTAGCTAGAGGTTTGTATGATGGTTTTTGCATTGTTTTTTACTGAAGGGTATGCTGAGCTATCCATTTCATACTGGAAGATTTTAATGCAATAGAGAAAATTCAAATGTATAAAGAGGTTAACATTTTGACTACAAATCTATGTTTTGATTGATGATAGCTGTTGGAGAAATGTGTAAAAAATTATTTTTTACTTTCTGTAAGACAGCAAGTTGTTTTTCAATATGTCATGTACATAAATAGAAACAGTAACAGTGACTTTAAACTTGCTTGTACCTTTTTGGTACAGTTCTTTATCTCATTTGTAAGTGGTTTTGAAAAAAGAAAAAGGGGAGTTTTTTCTGTGATGCTTTAAATAATTATTTGAACAGTATTTGAATGAAGCTGTTAAGTCAGTAAGCACAGAATACTTTTGAGATCATGCAAAAAAAAATGTAGGCTGCCCAGCATTTACTCTTAGCTAGATGTATCTTACACAATCTGAAATACACACAGATGGCACTTGGAATTTTTGCTTTCCATTGTGAAGAAAAGTCTTTCCAGTGTATTATCACGGAGGACTGAACAAAATGTTGGCCATTGGCTTTTAGAGGTGTGATTGAGGACTCTAGAACAATGTTAGGCCCTGAATGTGCCTGTCTGTTGTCGTATCTCTAAACAGACTTCATCAAGCTTCATTCCATTTTCAGTTTTATTTACCTTGTTCTTTTAGGATGTTTGAAATCATTAAGCACCTAACTGAAAGTCAACTCAATCTTTCAGATAGGAGTCAGTTCACGTATTTTCCTTATTCTTTGTCTATTCCTTTGTGAGTCCATCATCATCATTATGATCAGGTTTCATGTTTGACATATGTTATGACACGCTAATGTACAGTATAAACATGTTGCACATTAACCTTAATGGCACTGGGTCTAGTATGCTAACTGATGACATTAAGCAGATGAAGTGCCAAGATAACATCATTGAAAAGACAACAGGATAACATTTTATTTTAATAGCATTTTAATTGATGCTTAATTATGTAATAGAGTTGAGCATAGTGCCCAGTGGAAGTGTAATGCTCCCTCTCAACAAAGGCTATTCAAATTCGCTATCACAGAGTATGTGTTAAACTGCATTTTCAACCTCCTACTACTGTCATTGGTAGAAGAGTGTTATTGTGGAGAAGAATCACAGGTATAATGGCACTAAGTGCACATTATCCCCTTTGACTGAAGAGTCAAAAACTAAAGTCAAATTTGTTCCAAATAGTCCCAGATTTCTGCATGCAAACATTGACTTTAGATAATTGTTTTTCATGCATATGTGGTAGTCAGATTATACAATATGACACTTTCAAGGGTGTCATAAAATGAATAGGACTTTGTGTACACCAAATATTAATGAATTATCCTTCTTTCTCTGTAACATAAAAAAAAAGAAAAAATCATGAGCAGCTATGTAGGCAAAAATCTCATAATTGTACAATTCCCCCACTCTGTATAAATGGAAGGGGAATATTTGTTTGTAAGAGGCAAAAGAAAAATGCTATTTAGAGAACAAATCCCACTTACAGTGCTATATGTACTGTAAGACTTCTATCAATGTCAGTTGGATTTTGTACTATGTAAAAAAAGAAGGGATGAATATAATAATAATTAGTCTAATATATTCTAAACTATCACAAAATATAACCATATCATAAACAATGCTCATTTGATTATACTAAGTACTGCCAAAAAAGTCTAGTGTCTCCTGTCAGGCTATTTCAATGGGCTTCAGGATTCATAGATTTCATGTCCAGAAAAGACCATAAATTCCTTTATCTGATCTGTTGTAGACCACTTTGCCAGTACATTTCCCACGTTGTTCTCATACCCAGTTCTTAAAGTTGTGTTTGTAAGTCTTCTAGACTGGCAACTATTTCTCTGTTAAAGAAACTGAATGATAGATCATCCAATCTCCTAGACTGATTGCCCCATAACTCTTAAAAGTTTGTATTTTGCTTTTAATCTAAATTTGTTTGTCTTTAGACTTTAGCTCAGATTCTTGCTATAGCTTTTCCTGCTACATCACGGAGTGCCTCATCAAGCAGATCTACACCTATTAGTGTGTATTTTATAGAATTCACATCCATGTTTTTGTCAGAATATCATGCAGAAATAATTGAACCTATATTGTTAAATACTTCCTGTGAAATTTTGCCTCAAAAGAATTCCAGCTGCTGGCATAATGATATATAAAAAAAATATGCAAAAAATACATCGTAGTAGGGAGAATTGTTTGATTTATATGTTGAACTCTGTGTGATCTTTGCTGTATCTCTTACGTAAGTCAAATACTACTACTAACCATTTATCTTAAAAGACAAAAATGTTGATGTGAATATTGCAAAAAAGTCTTAATCCTGGTTGTCAAGTGGAGAGTGGGGTGGTGGTGACAAAGTTGAGCTAGAGGTGTATTGATATCTGTTTGGCTTTCAAAATTACTTAGTCAAGCAGGCAAACACAACATGTTATATAGGACCTGTACTCTTTTTTAGTACACAGTCATTCTTTCTACTATGGAATCTCAACACATTAAGTTAATTTCTAAATAAAATCTTGTTACTGCATTAAATTCATGAAAAACAAATCGATATAATACTGCTTATAATGACTGTGCTTTTTTGTAAATCAACAAATCTTCTATTAATTAACCAGTGATTAAAGTCAGCTTGTGAAAATTAATCACAGCCTGGAAAAGTCATTTGTCCTTGTGTGCTTCATTAGGATAGTGTTTGCCCTTCAGGCAAGAAAGCAGCAAGTAAATGCCAAAGAATGAGCTGATTAAACTAGAGCTGCAGTGAGTTGTTTGCCAGAGACTCAAGCTCCTATAAACACGCCCACTTCTAACTTATAAGCTTTCTGCAGTTTGCCTTTTGGGCAGGGGATAAAGTAGCAGATGAAAATTCCTTGTAGATCCCCTAAACATTTCAGTGTAATCCATAAAATAACACTTTGTACTGATCAAGACATAATAGACAGGTATGCCCAGAAATGTTGTGAAACTTGAAAGCTATAAAACTCTCCAAATGTGAATGTGTGCAGACCATTTATCAAAGTAAAATTTCACATAAAACTGAACATTTCTTTTCATTTCAATCTAATTGTATAATAGAACAACATTGATTAAAGTACAAAACATTAGGGGCTGATTCATGCCTACCATACTTTATCCCTGAAAATAAATATTATGAAGTACATTTGTATTTGGGGGGGTAATGTAGTAATTACATTCAATAGACAGTAAGAGAGCTAAATCCCCAAGATCATGAATTTCTGCTTTCTGGACAGCTCGTAAGAAAAAGAGTTTAAAAGGAGTGCAAAGAATAAATAGAAATAACAAAAAAAACCCCAAACCACCCTACACCATGTGAAATATAAATAGTCTGCACTAGAGTTAATTCTATTTCTTTACCTGTTAAGAAACAGAAAAATACACTTAACACTGAATAAGGAACATACCTCAATATGGTTTGAGTATCCTGAAAATTAATTACAAGAATAAATTTCGCTTTCTAGAAAAAAGTAAGAGGCTCTCCCCGATGCCCCCCCCACCCCCCCCCCCCTTTTTTTTAATAAGGAACATACTCAGTTAGACTTTCAGAACTCGCATTAATGAAGCCTTGTTTGGCCTACATAGAATTGTATTCTATGTCTCCTACAGCATCTGTGAGTCTATTCCTACTCATACCTAGGGGTTACCTAGGGAATACCTCCCTCTTACAGTGGTCATTGTAAAAATCTCAGATTCCTGTTATATCCTATGCCCTTTACAGTATACCATGGCATTCAGCAGCTCCTTTACCCTAATAGGTGTTTATTTTCCTTTCCCTGGACCCCAGCTGCTTCTACTTATTCTCATATTGTGTTTCTAGTCTGTCTTCTATGTTCTGTGGTTCACACATGAGGCTTGGGCTGACCTGTTGTGTTGGTTTTGTGTGGCAAGGTTTTAGTAGCAAAGGGCTACAAGAGTGGCTTCTGTAAGAAGAAGCCAGAAGCTTTGCCCATGGCTGACAGGGCCAGTACCAGCCAGCTCCAAGAGGGACCAACCACTCGCAAAGGCCAAGCCCATCAGTAACTGTGGTAGTGCCTCTGCTGTGCAACAGCAGCCAGAGACAAGTGAAAATATGTGAGAGGAACAGCCCTGCAGACACCAAGGTCAGTGAAGAAGGAGTGGGAGGAGGTGCTCTAGGCACTGGAACAGAGATTCCCCTGCAGCCCATGGTGACGAACATGGTGAGGCAGGCTGTCCTCCTGCAGCCCATGGAGGTCCACGGTGGAGCAGATATCTACCTGTAGCCCATGGAGGACCCCACGCTGAAGCAGGTGGGTGCCCAAAAGAGGCTGTGACCCCATGGGAAGCTCTGTTGGAGCAGGCTCCTGGCAGGACCTGTGGACCTGTGGAGAGAGGAGCTTACACTAGAGCAGGCTTTCCAGAAGGACTTGTGACCCAACAGGGGTCCCATGCTGGAGCAGTCTGTTCCTTAAAGACTGCACCCCGTGGAAAGGACCCATGCTGGAGCAGTTAATGAAGAACTGCAGTCCATGGGAAGGACTCACATTGGAGAAGTTCATGGAGGACTGTGTCCCGTGGGAGGGACTGGAGCAGGGGAAGAGTGTGAGGAGGAAGGGTTGGCAGAGATTACATGTGGTGAACTGACCACAGGCCCCATTGCTTGTCCCCCTGTGCCACCTAGGGGAAAGAGGTAGAGAATTCGGGAGTGAAGTTGAGCCCAGAAAGAAGGGAGGGGTGGGGGGAAGTGTTTTAAGATTTGGTTTTATTTCTGATTATCCTGCTCTGATTTTGACTGGTAATACATTAAATTAATTTCCCTAAGTTGAGTCTGGTTTGCCCTTGATGGTAATTGGTGAGTGATCGCTCCCCGTCCTTATCTCAACCCACAAGCCTTTTGTTACATTTTCTCTCCCTCTGTCCAGCTGAGGAGAGGGAGTGATAGAGCAGCTCAGTGGGCACCTGGCTTCCAGCCAGTGTCACCCCACCACACCTGTCCTACCTGCTGATACTGGTCTGGATGTACTGGTGATGACTGATTCACACAAATTGAACAAAACAAGAAATGAGCTCTTCAATTTTCTCTCATGAGGAATACCAGCAAGATGTGTCTCCCAAGCACATTTTCAACTCTCACAATGCCTGTAAAAACATAATATTTGTGAGATTTTTCCTGCATTCAAATTTGGTTTTAATTTTCTTGGAAGATTGAAAATTTTTGAGTGACAACACTAAGAGTTGTTTCTGCATAAGCTTCATTTCCACAGGAAGTAAGCTAGAAGTGGAAGAAGGGAATAATCCTTCCTAACTTTACTGTTATTAGAACTGAAGTGAACGATGGAGACTCCAGGAAACCAGGCAGGTTAGGACAGCCCCTGTGTGTAAGAGCAAAGTTAGGGTATGTGTAACTCACTAAGCAACTACACTCTATGATGTCTAATAAGCACAGTCTGCATAGACTCTTGATACAGGTCCTTTTATCTGCTGTAAATGATGTTGTAAGTATCTAAAGATTTTAATCAGGATCTGAGTCAGTACTGATTCTTATATTAAAGCGAATCTAGGTAACAAACTCTCGAACTAATCATATTAATCATAGTTTGAGAAGTATGCCTAGAAATTAGGAAAAAGACAAACTGATTTGATAATGTATAGAAACACAAAGTCTGGTCAACACATTGCATGTCTTCCAAGTAGTTTTAACACAGTGAGGTTAATGAACAACAGTCAGTCTTCTAAATCTGAACTGCAAATGCTCAGCCTAAGTGTGTAACTTGCTCTTGAAGCAGTCTGTCTTCTTTGCTAATCACTTGATCAGCTCTCTCCTATGTACTTTAACTCCAATATAGCTGGCTTGTTTAAATATTAATTTCTCAATGTGTGCATATGACCCAAACTGACACAAAGACTGAGTGGTGTCAGACACAACCAATTAGAAACAATAAACCCTACTGAGTATGGTATGATTTGAAGGTGAGAGCAAGAGTACTGGGTGATTTGGGATTAAACATCTAACTGTGTCATTGATTTGTTGTGGACCTTAGGCAATCAGACATGCAGTCCATGTTTTTGTATGGTAGACATAATAGCTATATGGGGAAATGTGATGACATTTTTTTTTTCCATTTCCTAGTGCTTTCTATAAATCTCCTGTATGTTACTCTTTACTACAGAAACTTTAAGATTGAAACCTTCAACTTATTCCTTAATCCCAAATATTAGAGCACTGGAACAGGCTGCCCAGGGGATTTGTGGAGTCTCCTTTATTGGAGATATTCAAAACCTGCCTGGCCGATGTCCTGTGCAACCTGCTCTAGGTGAACCTGCTTTAGCAGGAGGGTTGGACTAGATGATCTCCCGAGGTCCCTTCCAACCCCTTCCACTCTGTGATTCCATGATTATTTTAACCCCAAAAAGAAGACTAGGAACTTGCATGATTTTGGAGCAGTGTAATTTCAAATAATTGTGGCATATCAAAAATAGAAACAAAAATAATGCAATGTTATGGGTTTTGTATAAATCACATGTACAGAAGGTATTGATGAATGCTTACTTATTAAAAGATAAATCCAAAGACATGGAAGGGAAAAAATATAGCAACAACCTAGCTTGAAGTTTTTCTATAGTAGACCTTCCTCTAAGCATTTTAAACATTTATCAAAATTAACGGAAATTGAGGACATTATTTACTTCTTAGGATAAAGTTGTAGTCTTTCCTCCCATTTTGTGAAACTAATAACTATAAATTCTCTATTTAATCCCTGAAGGAAAATTAAAAGCTCATTCTAGCTGAATAATTAAAAGTGTAATGAATGTCGTCCTTTAACAAAGTGACTTCTGCACTTTTCTAGGGTACCTGTTCAGAGGAAAGCAAGAGAAATAAGGGGACTGAATAATAGTTTCTTGTTATGACTTTGTGTTATTAATTATGGTTTCTGATGAACGTTTATGTAATTTAGATGTCATTAATATTTATTTTATTTATTACTTCTGCACTCCTATTTTAATTTACTAGATTTAATAAAATCTCGCTCCAAGATTTCAAGGCTGCAAGAGTGCTACCAGGGCTGCCAAATCCCACTAAAACTCAAAGCACTCTCCCAAGGTGTAGGAGTTATCTGCACAGATGCACTGAATGATTAGGATTGGGATGTTATCTGAGACTTAAATTTCTGGGAAAAATTGCTTGTCGTTAGAATGACAAATCAAGTCAGAAACAGTTCAAAACACAAACAAACATGGTGTTACCATGCAAAACACAAGGACATGTCCCCCTCCTCCCTTTGCATGAAAGTAAAAGCATGAAGGAGGACAGGAAACAGGCCTAATTAAAATCAAAAGAGATCTCTTCTTCCCTCTTTGCACTCTTACTGTGTCTTTTCTGATTGATGGATTCAACCTCTGGTGGGTTACTGGGGTCCAGCATTGTCCTTGTAGCTGTCTTTCCCATCTGTCACCTTTTACAAGCACACTGCTATAGTAATAAGTTTCTGTGCCTATGGGGCTGGTCTGGCTTCAATAAGGCAGTGCTTATTTAATAATAGAACATGGATTGTAGATAATGTAATAATGGAGGTGTTCCAAAGACGCATAGAGATATCTATGGGACCAACAGGGTACTTGTAAAGAGAAATGGATTCAAGTGGATAAAAGGCAATAGGGATAGCCAGGAAGCCTCTAGATCATGATGGACTGAATGAAACAATCACTTAAAACCTTGGGGAAGCAGAATATCACCTGACAGAGCAAAAGGACTTCTGAATGCTGGAGTTTTTAATCTTTATTTTCTCTGTTGGTGACCTTGAGGTTTTTGGTTTTATTTCTTTCTTGAGGTATAAAGAATTTTTTTTTTTATAACGAGAGAAAAAAAAACAAAACAAAAAAACAACAAAAAGCTGTTTTCAGCTACACATGCTGTTTTTCAATACCAGGAAAAAAGCAATAAAAAAATAACTCAAAGTCTTCCATTGCCTAATGCATCAAACCACCGATGGTAATAGAGATCCTTCAAGGAATAATGACATATGACACACTATGCTATTCACAATTTGGTTTTAACCTGTAAACAGAAAACCCTGAAACGGTAATGATTTGCCAAAAGATATATCAAATAAACTGCTTCATTCTATGAGAAAGAACCATAAAGAATCATAAAGCCATAGGTTCAGGTGATAGGGTAGACTTTCACATTGCAAATTAACAACTCTTACCTCTAAAGCAAGCAAGCAAACAAGCATAGGCAACAGACAGATACAAGCAGGAGAAAAGAGGAACGAAAGCAAGAGAGTGTCTTGGACTCCATGGAAATTTCATGCATTTAACCTGCTGTACCATGATTCCAGCCTTCTTTAGAAGTTTTTGTTCAATGAAGATACACTGTCTAAAATATTAACAAAATATGAGCAAACAGAAATAGTAGGAGAAAGAATTACCCCCCAAATATTCTTTTTTTTTTACAGAAATCAATAACAAAGTTTTAATTGGAATCCTTTGACAGTACCAAAAAACTTGTATCAAAATTTTAGAGGAGCTAGAAAGAAACCAAAATAACAACCAGTGTACCACGAAAAAAAAAGAAAGTATGACATTTCAAAAGTTAATATTGTTTAGCCAAGAATTATTGCAAGACATAAAAATATATATGTCAGAGTGCAATAAAGTATTAAATTACCTTGAGATGGCAGAAAGAAAGTGTCTACCTATCTAGTTTTTCTCATTTTCCCCATCTGCAGATCTGTAACTGCACAATATCTTCAGTGCCGTGGTAGCAGGCCAGAAGGAGAAAAACATGTCTGAGAAAGCGTCAGAGCCAGCAGAACCTGAAACACGTTTCTGCATCAAGAGAATGTGGTGAGTGCTAGTAGAGGGAGGCATCTGTGAGGACAGAGGGGACTCATCTGTTAACCTGACCTGCTATCCTCAGGTTATATCTGCAGCGTCCCCTTTCCAGGGATTGTGGTGAAGCTAACCAGTTTGTAGTTCCCTGGTTTCTTCTTTTTGCTTTTCTGAAGATAGCAGTGGCATTTACCTTCTTCCAGTCTTCATGAACCTCTCCACAGTCACCATGAACTTTCAAAGACAATTGAGAGTAGTCTCACAAGAGCACTGGGCAGCTCCCTCGGCACGTATGGATATATCTCACCAGGTTGCTATGGTTTTATGTATGTCAAATTAATTTAAATATTCCTTTCGCTTAGGGTAAATCTTCCTTACTCCAGATTTTTGCACAGATCTCAGGGGCCTGTGATTCCTGAAGGCAAATCCTACAAGTAAAGACAGAGATGAAGAAAGCATTGAGTACCCTGGCTTTTTCCATGTTAGTTGTTATCAGTTCCTTTGCCTCATTCAGCAGGGGGCCCATAGGTTCCCTAGTCTTACTTTTCCTACTGGTATAGCTATAAAATCCCTTCTTGCTGCCCTTCACAGTCCTCGCCAGACTCAACACCAAGTGGACTTTGGGTTTCCTAACCACTTTCTGATCACTTGCACATTGTCTCTAAATTCCTGCTGGTCCACCTGCCCTTGCTTCCACCTCTTGAATGTTATTTTTTGTATTTGAGTTGAATCAGGATCTTCTTATTCATCCATGCTGACCTCCTGCTATCTCTGCTTGATTTCCTGGTCATTGGGATGGACCATTCGTGAGCTTGGAAGAGGTGACCCTTGAAAATCAAAAAGCTCTCCTGGATCCCTCTTCTCCCCTAGACTGTCTCCCATGAGATTCCCACAAGTGGACTCCTGAACAAGCCAGATTCTGCTCTTTTCAAGTCCAGGACTGTAGTCATTCTCTTTGCTTTGTTCCACACTCTCAGGATCCTGAATTATACTATCTCATGACTCATGAGAGAAAAAAATTTTACTATTGTTCTATTGTAACTACATGAATGCTTCAATAGATATCAGAATAGCTAGCATAAAATTTAGCTACAGTATAGGAAAAATTCAAAAGACTAAACTGAGTCTTATTTTTAGTTGTTAAGACAACCTTTACCTATTTTTCATTTTTCTGTGTGAAGAACAGGCTGTTCTATATACCCTCACACATACCTACATGCTTCCCCTGAAATGAGGTTGCACCAAAGGTTATGCATCAGTTTGGATTAACTACACATAAATTCCTGTGTTATTTAGTCATTGCAAAGTTTAGATACCAAAGATTTATTAAGAAAAAATGATTTAAAGGTTACCCAGTTGAAACTACCATAAAAGTGAAATGTGATGGATGACAGAATCAGTTTCACTATGTTGTATCAGATTCTTCTCTTCTATTGGGCATCTGTGAAAGATGTTGCAAGAACCTCTAGGATGATCTAGGATGTGATAACTTACCTGTTCCCCAACTGTTGACTGTGGACACATGTCCTGGAAAATAAGGTTTGCACACCATCAAATTTTTTTTTCAGTTAGTTCAAATTTTCCATTTAAGTTTCAAAAATTTCATTTGTGTTTTTGTGCTACATGCTTGGACATTCATAGGTGATGATATATAATCCTAGGCTTTATACATTCTGCCACAGCAGTTACTATGACAAAACACTGCTCCTAACTCAGCATATTTCTATTACTAATGCCAACAGCTAAAGGTAGTTAGTGGTCAGAAGAAGTTTTCGATGACACTTTTTTAGATATAATCCTGATATTTATATTTTCTATGACTTGAAAATATCTGGCTAAAATAATAAAGGAGAAAGAAATTGTTAGTTTTCCCACTGTAAGTTTTCCACTGAAGATCCAGACATCTCTGTGCAATAATCCTTATGAAAACCTTTATCATACTCACAAAAAAGAGATTAAGCAGTGATGTGATAAAAATTTCTGCTGACAAAATTTATTCATGACAGTAAAAATTAAACCTGTCTCTGAAGAGATGCAGAATATACCAAGTGGTTAGGTATAATGGGCAAATGGCATCCAATATCTACAAAATCAGCATTATATGAATGGGAAAAAAGATAACACAGAGTTTTCATATGGAGTAATGCTATCTAAATTAACTTTTACAACAGAAAGAGATGTTGAACTCACTATAAATTGTTCTCTCAAAATGCCTCTCAGTGTCAAAATGTAAGCAAACTTTAAGAACCATGTCCAGAAGACTAACATATTTATCGCCATGTTACTTAATTCTACCTTTGATAATTAAAAGGGTGTTTTAACAAGACATTATTTATACAATGTCAGTAAAGAAAAAATGTTGCTGAGAAATTCTACGTTCTTAGTGTTAGAGGCATCAAATCTGTCTTTAAAAACCTTGGATACTTCTAAAATATATCCAGAACCCAGGGTTTTGCTAAACTCCAGAATACTTTGTGCTTTGGCATCCATTCTGAGACTACTTCTTTTATTCAAGGATTTTATTGTCTTGGCTATTCTCAGTGCTTCACCCAGGGTGAAAATGCTTTGGACACAGTATTTTCCCCAAGGAAAAATGCATATAATCAACCTTTAGCTGTATCTCTTATACTCAGTAAGCCTGTCTCCCAGGGACGTGCAGCCCAGAGGTGATTTGTATGTTTGTATGAGTTCTTCACTGTAGGGATGTATATTGCACACAAATCCAGGAGGATTTATCACCTCTACTGTAGTTTAGTGTGCCCTGATTAATTTTTTTTCAAGCTTATTCTACCATTGCTTTCCCTTGAGCAAACTAAGGGACTTCATTTTAAAGGTGAGCAGCACATATGAATTTGATAGCAATGGAAAAAAAGTACTAAATTAATTAAAATTCAAAGGTCAATGTGTATTTTTGTCCTTAATGAGTCAATGAATTTTCTTTAATAATTTTTAATTTATTATTCTCTGCTGCTCTGAACTAGCAAATAATACTCCCTCTCTTTTTTGACTAATGGGTGAGGAGAGAGGATAGAGAAAATAAAGGCAACTTTCTGATCACTTTGATGGTTACTTCATTGCAGGATGAAGTAAGAGTTTACTATATAGCTACCTGAGAAGTGCGCTTTATTTTTCATCAAATCTTACAGCTTATTCAGGACCTGGACTTGTTGCAGTATGGCACAAATCATCTCATACAGTCTTATAAGTCAAGCACAGCAAGACCTAATCAAAGAGAACAAGTTTGATACCTGGAAAGGAACTGTGAAAGTGGGATAAAAACTCTGACACATAGCGGGATGAGATTCCTAGTACAGCCCACCTATTGGATAAGCTGACATCTTCCTATGGCTAAGTATTGCCCCTCAGTAAAAGAGTTCATTGGGAACTATTTCTAACCAGAACACAGAAATTATTTCAGAGGCAATGGTGGAATTTGGACTTCCTTCCACAAGGTGGATGACTCTGACAGCAACAGCAATTGCTGTCTAAATAGTTCCATAATCTTGAAATGTTTAAAGTGTAATCCTTTTGAAATAGTTCATATGGTGGGAATGTGGTGGGAAGAAAGGGCAAAGATCTGGCAGAGAATGCTGCGAGTTGTGCAAAGGACTACATACACTCTGAAAAGCACAAACATGAAACCCATTGTGACAAGAAGCAGCCTCTGATCCAGTCCTGGCTGCCTGGATTTTTGCCCAGCTGGATGGCTCCTTTCCTCTTATCTGTATTATCTCCTCATGGAATCACAGAATCACAGAATCGCAAGGGTTGGAAGGGACCTCGGGAGATCATCTAGTCCAACCCCCCTGCTAAAGCAGGTTCTCCTAGAGCATGCTACACAGGACTTCATCCAGGCGGCCTTTGAATATCTCCAGAGAAGGAGACTCCACAACCTCCCTGGGCAGCCTGTTCCAGTGCTCTGTCACCCTCAAAGTAAAGAAGTTTCTTCCTCCTATTCAACTGAAACCTCTTATGTTTCAGTTTGCACCCGTTGCCCCTAGTCCTGTCACTGAACACCACTGCAAACAGACTGCTTCCATCCTCGTGACTTCCGCCCTTAAGATATTTGTACGTGTTGATAAGGTCCCCTCTCAGTCTCCTCTTCTTCAGGCTAAACAAGCCCAGCTCTCTCAGCTTTCCTCGTAGGGGAGATGCTCCAGTCCCTTTATCATCCTAGTTGCTCTCCTCTGGACTCTTTCTAGGAGTTCCTCATCTTTCTTGAACTGGGGAGCCCAGAGCTGGACACAGCACTCCAGGTGGGGTCTCACCAGGGCAGAGTAGAGGGGGAGGATAACCTCCCTCTCCCTGCTGGCCTCACTCCTCTTAATGCACCCCAGGATACCATTGGCCTTCTTGGCAACAAGGGCACATTGCTGGCTCATGGTCAGCTTGTCATCCACCAGGAGTCCCAGGTCCCTCTTGGCAGAGCTGCTTTCCAGCAGGTCAGCCCCCAGCCTGTACTGGTGCATGGGGTTCAACCTCCCCAGGTGCAGCACTCGACACTTGCCCTTGTTGAACTTCATCAGGTTCCTCTCCACCCAACTCTCCATCCTGTCCAGGTCCCACTGAATGGCAGCACAGCCTTCCGGCGTATCAGCCACTCCTCCTAGTTTTGTGTCATCAGTGAACTTGCTGATGGTACACTCCGTCCCCTCGTCCAGGTCATTGATGAACAAGTTGAACAAGACTGGGCCGAGTACCGAGCCCTGGGGAACTCCACTAGCTACCGGCCTCCAACTGGACTCTGCCCCGCCGATCAGAACCCTCTGAGCCCTGCCATTCAGCCAGTTCCCAATCCACCTCACTGTCCACTCATCCAACCCATAAGTCTTGAGCTTCCCTATGAGGGTGTTATGGGAGACAGTGTCAAAAGCCTTGCTGAAGTCAAGGTAGACAACATCCACTGCTCTCCCCTCATCTACTCAGCCGGTCATGCCATCATAGAAGGCTATCAGATTGGTCAGGCATGATTTCCCCTTGGTGAATCCGTGCTGGGTACTCCTGATGATCTTTTTTTCATCCACTTGCTTGGAGAAGACACTCAGAATGAGTTGTTCCATCACCTTTCCAGGGACAGAGGTGAGACTAACCGGCCTGTAGTTCCCTGGGTCCTCCTTCTTGCCCTTTTTGAAGACTGGAGTGACATTGGCTATCTTCCAGTCATCAGGCACCTCTCCTGTTCTCCACGACCTTTCATAGATGATGGAGAGTGGCTCAGTAATGTCATCTGCCAGTTCCTTCAGCACTCGCGGGTGCATTCCACTGGGGCCCATGGACTTGTGGGTGTCCAGCTTCCTTAAAAGATCCCTAACCTGATCCACGCTGACAGAGGGAAGGTCGTCCTTTCTCCAAGCTTGCTCGCTTACCTGCCAGGACTGGGGAGCCTGAGGGCCAGCCTCGACAGTGAAGACTGAAGCAAAGAAGGCATTCAGTAGCTCTGCCTTCTCTGTATCTTCTGTCACCAGGGCACCCACTTCATTCAGCAGCGGTCCCACATTACCCCTGGTCTTATGTTTACTGCTGACATACTTGAAGAAGCCCTTCTTGTTATCCTTGATGTCCTTTGCCAGACTTAGTTCTAGGTGAACCTTGGCCTTTCTAGTTGCTTCCCTACATGCTCTGGCAGCATTCCTGTATGCCTCCCAAGTGGCCTGACCCTCTTTCCACATTCCATGGAGCTTACTCTTTTCTTTGAGTTTCACTAGAAGCTCCTTGTTCATCCATGCAGGCCTCATACATTGTTTACTTGATTTCCTACTCACAGGGATGCACCGATCCTGAGCATGGAGGAAGAGCTGCTTAAACAGCAGCCAGCTCTCTTGGACTCCCCTACCTTCGAGAGCCATAGCCCATAGAATTCTTCCAAGTAGGTCCCTGAGGAGGCCAAAGTTTGCTCTCCTGAAGTCCAATGTGGTAGTCCTACTTGTTGTTCTGCTTCCCCCTCTCAGAATACGGAACTCCACCATCTCGTGGTCACTGCAGCCAAGCCTGCCCCCTACCTTCACATCCTCAACCAATTCTTCTTTATTTTCCAGCACAAGATCCAGTAGCACTCCATTTCTTGTTGGCTCCTCCACCACCTGGGTCAGAAAGTTATCATCGATGTTCTGCAGGAACCTCCTGGACTGTGTGCACCTTGCCATGCGGTCCTTCCAGTTGATATCCGGATAGTTGAAGTCTCCCATGAGAACCAGGGCCTGCGATTGTGAGGCTACATTTAGCTGTCTATAGAAGGCCTCATCAACTTCCTCGTCCTGATTGGGTGGCCTATAGCAAACAGCCACCACAGTGTCACCCATGCTGGCCTGCCCCTTAATTTTCACCCACAAGCTTTCAACTTGTTTTTCATCCATCCAGGGAGCACTGAGAGCAGAGCTAGAGAGGAAATACCCCACAGGTAGGAAAGAAGAAGAGAGGAGAGAATTCTAAGGTTCAACAAAGTAAAAGAAAAGGGTTTAGGGGAAAAGAAACAAGTACAACATACACATGATAGAGAGAACTTCAAAGAAAAAAAGTACATATACAGGGACTATGGAGCAGGAAGTAAGATATTCCATTTTTTTTTAACAGAAATAGTTACAGACCTCTTTGTTAAAAATAAAGTATTATAAGGCTGAACCCCAGAAGAACAATGCAAAATTTGAGATTGTCATGTAATCTGAATTGGTTCTGTTCATACAAATGCAAATGCAATCCATACCTTCACCTCTTAGTTATTTAATACAAGTTTTGCTTACATGCTTGAGGTTTTCCCTCCCTGAAGCACTTGTAGTGGTGGTGGGAGATTTAAAGCATCAGTTTGTAGGTCTTCTATATCAAGTATATAGAATGAGGAAGAAAATTTCTGTGAAAGGAAAAGCCTCTCTGTATATTAGGCCCATACTAATTACCTTTCACTGGATTCTCATACTATTTGCTGCTTCTCATTCTGCAAACCCACATCCCCTCTTGTCAGTCTTTTTATTCTTGTAAAGAGGACAGGCAATTTTTCTCTTGTTCTCCTTACCACCTGTGTGTCAATCATCAATCTAGAAGAGATACTTTTCCTATTCTCAGTCCTTATTCCTGATACTTAAACTACCATACCTACAGTAAAAAGAAATTGCAAAGACAGACCAGTATAGTTTCTGCAGGCTCATGATCCATGTGTGCTCAGTTCCTGTATAAGAGGAGGATGCATGCACACTGGCTGTAATAAAGCTGTTTGGGTCTGGAGCATCCCAAGTACAGATGGATTCTGAATAATTAATATTCTAAACTCCAAATCTCAGCATGAGCCATTTGAAATTTTCATAGGCTGAAATCTTGGCTAAGTTTTGGTTGAGCTTTACAGCAAGAGCAGAAAATGGTTATTCAAATAATCCTTTAGCACAATTTCACAAAGTGTATTACCATAGATCCAAAGAAATCATGAAGTCTCAGGCTATTGCTTCTAGTTAATATTTACTTCCTTTCTAGGATGTTCTTGTTTCCAAATCTACCTTAATATTATACTGGGCACCTCATTATGTCATATGCTTGAAGAAGGAAAGCCAATATACTGTTGTAAGTGAAAGTGTAAATGCATTTATTTTGCTGAAATGTGAATTTTAAGGAATTAACTTTTATATTTGGAAAGAGGTATCAATGAAATAATTATGTACCTTTTCCATCTATGTCTTGCTGTTGCTTGGCTTCAAAGTTATTCAGTACGCCGTGTTATTAGCAAACTCACAAATCCAGACAGCTTCTATAATAATTTACTGGAACTGAAATCTAATCCTAAGGACGTGTCTATATTAGTTTTATAGTAGTTCTGATCAGGGGATTGATTCTCAGGGAAATTCTGTAATTATTAAACTTACCACACTTCCTTTTGCATCACAGTGTCAGACCACACAAGCTGAATATCTCTGGGAGGATGCTGAAGCAGAAGATGGTCTCCAGCAAAGCCCTCCACCATTTCACTCAGTGAGCACTGAGGAACTAAGCATAGCCAATGCATCTCAAAATACCCTGTAATGTTATTACTATTTTTTCTGTATTAAAAAGGTGAAGAAATTGAGACATAACTAAGACAGAATAGGAGAATCTTGATTCAAAACTACCAAGGAATTAGTGCAAAAAAGTAGTAAAAATAAAGTGGTTTCTGATCTCAGAGTTATTCTTGCATTCTGTTTTTTTTTTCCATACTTCTATAGGCAACCCAAAATACATTCAATTTCTTTATGTAAGTGAATGCCACTGGTAGTGGGATATGCACAATTAGTTTCTTCATAAATATTGCTATAATGCCAGGGAGTGACTTCCATCCTCACCATAGAATCATAGAGTCATAGAATAGTTTGGGTTGGAAGGGACCTCTAGTCCAACCCCCCTGCAGTGAGAAGGGACACCTTCAACTAGCTCAGGTTGCTCAGAGCTCCATCCAGCCTCACCTTGAATGTTTTAACTATAATTTTAATTTTATAATTAAAAGTAAATAAGTCAAAAATACATTTTATAATTATTATAATTTGTTTAACTTATAATTAAGTTAAATTAAAATTCAATTGATTTGAAATTATTTTCTTAAGTCTGAAATGGAGCCCATAAAATGGAATATTACTTGAGAAAATAAATATGTATATATTAAAAGTCAGGAGATATTTCCAAGTAGTACCATATGGCCTGATACAAGTTATCAAAGCTCCGTGAAGACTTGTCACTTTAAAGAATTACTCCAAAGAGGAGAAGAAAAAAGAGACATTCTGAACTTTTCTCAGTATCTGGATGTTTTCATGTTTGTTAGCAATTCTATGGTGAATGCCTGTACTGTTTTGCTGTTACTTTCAATTTTCACATTTGGTGATGAAGAACTGCAGGGCTAGTGATTCTTTTCTTAGGTATCTGTGTACCAACAGCTGGGGAGAAAAACAAAGAGCATAATCCTGGTCAAAAAAACCGATTTCCCAAGGAATTAAAAACTGTCCAGGCTCTTGCTTCTACACTAGCAAAAAAGGTACCACACATTGTGAAGCCTCTTATTGATAGAAAAGTTCAGTCTTTCTCTCTGGAAAAAAAAAAAAAAAATTATTTGTACTACTTTTCTTTCAGAATGCTTTAGAAACTGGTATCATTCCTCCCATCTCACAACGCAGAGTCAGAAAAGCCTGGAAGTGGGAAAAGGTGTATCAGCAACAGGAATGCTCCTTATTTCTATAAGGGAACTAGAACAGGCTTCTTAACCTATCTTCTGAAAAGAGGGGGATGAAGTCATTGTGAAGCTCCATCACAAGTTAGGTTTACAGGCTGTCTGCATGGACTTGAAAGTGCAGAAAGGTTGGTTTCAGCCAGAATTCAGTGGTACAAAAACCTTTTTCATAGTTCCCTAGGTAGGTAAACTAGCAACATGAGATCAGGTTTCCTAAATAAAATGTCTGGATTCTCTTGAAATATTCAGGCAAACTAATATCCCTGTGAAGCATTACTGTTATGTCAGACTAACAAATTTCCAGAGAACAAAAACTTTCTCTCCATTAGCTTCCTATCATACATCTTAACCTCTCTTACTGTTTTCCAAGTGTCCTGTTTTATTAGTCCAAATAAATTCCACCTAAGCTGGAATTCAGCTGCCTGCATTCCAGCTGTTGCTCTGACAACTGTCCAACCCTCATATGTGCTGGCATTACCTAATCCCAAAGGTGCTAAAATCCCTTTGCACTTTGCTGTTTAGCATGTAAACTTTCCGATTATATACAAAAGCATGGTTCCAAAAACATGTAGACATGCCCAGTCGTGGGAAGATAGGAATCTATCGTAAGAGCCGATGTATTTCTGCCTTTGGAGAAACCATCTAACTTTACCATAGATGAAACAAAAGTCAGCAAAAATCAAAGAAAAAAATCAGGTTTTCCACTTCTGGTGGAAATGTAATCATTTTGATTCATAAAAAAAATGTGCATACGCACACACACACACGAACATATATGTTTGTGTATACTTGTATGTATATGCATATGCAGTGCTATTTCCTCAGGAGAACTGGCAGTCTGGATGTAAAGTGAGGGAAGATTTTCATTGCCAAATATTTTTCTAAACAGCTTGTGGAAGTAGATGCCTAACTTCTGTGATCTGGATTGCAATGTCAGAAAACATATCTCCCTGGTTTGCTTTTATTTCCTAGTCCTCTGATTTTGACAATGAATATGAGTATCTCCTAGGGGTTAGGGTTGGAGGGGGGGTGGGGAGGTGTTTTGTTTTGTTTTATTGAATGAACCCATTTATTTTCCTTCCAGTAAAAAAATGGAAACTTTTGTGGGAAAAGTTTGTTTCAAAGATCAGTCTTTATAGTCAGTTGGAAAAGATTGCATCTGACTTTGCTCCCTTTATTCTACACTGTTGTCCATCAACATTTTCATAGAGTTTGTACCCCCAAATACCATCTGCAAACACTTCAAACACTCTCATAAGTCATGCAGTGTCCCCGGACATTGTAATGTTACCTCTATGCCATAAAACATCAATTTAACATCAAATGGAATATTAGTTCAGCCACTTGGAACTTAAAACCAGAAAATAAAACAACGCATCTATGGAAATTCCATGTGGGGCTCAAAGGAAACCTGGAGCAAATACTATTCCATGCTACTAGTCCTTTCTAAGAGGATATATCTGAGTATGTGATATGAACCATACTCTGAGCAAGTACAGGAGTAAGAACTCGTAACAGTGCAGACACCACTAAGGCACCTTAAACAAATAAACCTAAGGTATTTATCAATCATGGCTATTCAGCACCCTTTATAATCGGAAGAAATAAGTGACTGAAGAGTCCAGAGGTTGTTATTCACATTCTAAACTAGGTGTCCAAGATGTAAATTGTTTCTTGGACCTGCCTATTTCTAGGTATCTTTTTTTCCTCCGCTAACAATAGAGGATGAGTACCCTAGCTCAGTCCTTTCCTTTAACTATTAAGGATCCTCAGTAATCTGCCTATCAGCCCTTCTACCAATAGAAAGCTTCCCCCATATTTTCATCTTACAAAATACTTTAAACCTATTCTGTAAATTATTAAATGCCACCAGACAAGTAATTAAACAGCAGATAAATATTCAATTTATTTGTCCTAAAGCAGTGAGTACTTGCTTCTTCCTTATTAGTGACAAGTTCCACAAAAACTCCAGAGTTTGTTAGCTGTCACAGGAGGTTGTCCTCATGTTTGCTACTATTTTTAACTAATAAGATTATATACGTCACTTACCTTTTCTGCCAGTAAGCATTATCTTTCAAAAGTTGTTGTTATTGCTATTATTATTACTAACATGTCACATATGAAGAAAACAGTCCTACCAAGCAACAATAGAAATAAGAAATGAGGCAAAGTGAACTTTAACATCATGCAAGGAAAACAAACTAGCTAAACCCAGAATTCTTTTGTCTGCATTGTCATTAGCTTCTTGTTTCATTAGTTATAAATTCACATTTTGGAATATACTTTAGTATAGTCATCAAGGTACAATAAGAGGAACATGGCACAGAGGATGCCACTGTTATCACAGAATAGACAGAATGCCTTTGATTTAGCAGTAGTTCAGTAACTGAAACCAAATCCATACATTTTTTAATAACTGCCTCCCCAGAAGCCCCTCTGAAAAGATACTAAAGAGACAGACATATATATTCCTATATAACAGTATATTTCATATCTCAAGTTGAACTGAAATCCTGTTTTTATGTATTGTGCACTAACCAAAGAAAACACAAGGGTAACAAAAACAGACAGAAAAGGTGCTATACCAAAGAATTACTCACAGTGAAGTAACCACTAAAAAAATGATAGATGAGTTTTATTTCCAATAATGAGCCTACTGCAAATATGAAACTAATATGTGAGTACAAGGACAGTTTTTTAAAAGAAACAAAGAGAACTCTTTGAAAATGAGCATCTCAGCTTGCTTACAAGTTCAAAATTAAAAATTTTGATGGAAGTATTTCCTGCCAAAAGACAGACAGTTCCTTTTTTTCTTTTTTCTTTTCTAAAGTTTTGGATTTTTAGCTTAAATAAAGATCTACAAGAAGACAAAATAATCATACCCAGGAAAATGTATCGTTATTATGATAGCTTATGTCTTCTGTCATCCTCTTCTTCTAGCATCTCTAATTTCTTGTGTTTGTCTGCTGTATAAGCCCTTAAATCTCTTTACAGCAGAAACCCCTTAATTTTCTAGGATTTCTATGAAGGTGTATTGTAATGACCATGGTACTATCTACTCTTATTAGATCTTTAGTGTAGTTGCATTACTTTGCAGTCAGCTGTGCTGAAAACTGTTGATTAACCCAACAGAATATCCATGTTTATCCATACAGCTATGTTTATCCGTAGTCTAACTAGGTAGTTGTGGTGGTTTGACCCTAGCTGGATGCCAGGGGCCCACCAAAGCTGCTCTATCACTCCCCTCTAACTGGACAGAGGAGAGAAAAGTAAATCAAAGGGCTTATGGGTCAAGATAAAGGCAGTTTAATAAAGAAAAAAAAAAAAAAAAGCAAAGGCCACGTGCGGTAGCAAAAGGAAAGAAAACAAGATTTTATTCTCTACTTCTGATTAGCAGGCAATGTCCATCCACTTCCCAGGAAGTAGGGCTTCAGTATACATAGTTGTTCCTTCCCGAAGACAAAACGTCACAAAAGATGAATGTCCATCCTCCTCTTCCTTTTCCCTTAGTTTTTATATCTTAGCTGACGTCACGTGGTATGGAATATCCCTTTGGTTGGTTTGGGTCAGGTGTCTTGGCTACATCCCCTCCCAAGATCTTGCCCCCTTGCAGCCCACTGGTGTGTGTGTGTGTGAAATATTGGAGGCACAGCCTTGATGCTGTTCGAGCACTGCTCAGCAGTAGCCAAAACATCAGCGTGTTATCAACCCCTTTCTACATACCAATAGAAAGCACATCCCTATGCTGCTCGACCCAATACAGTAGTTTACAATTTCTGTCTTCCCTGCTACTCTCCCTCTGCCTTGCTGCTCTCAAACACATCAAGTTCCATCTCCTATTGGCAGGACCAGTAGATATGACTCCCAGCACAAGCAATAGGTTTAGGATGCTACACATGAAAGGAACCAGTGAGCAAGGTTAATCACTTTCACATGCTTCCACTATACAGATCAAACCCCCAAGTTCCTTAATACTCTAGTAAATCATCCTGCTTTTTATTGGTGTTGTAGAATTTATGTTTTTGCTATTTCCTCAATAGTACTGTCAGCACATTAGAAAAGTTGAAATTGAAGATTGGGTACTCTGTCCTAGAGAACTTATGCAAGTATCATCAGATGCAAGAAAACTTGTATCTATGCTGCTGCTTCATTTTCTTTTCATCTTCTTCTTTCTTTTCCTTTGTCATCTTCTTCTTTCTTTTCCTTTGTCTTTTTTTTTTTTTTTTTTTTCCCATTAAGCACCTGATTGTAAAAGACAAATTTGTGACTTACTGTCTTGGGATTCCTCTAAGCAGATGCTTGGCTTTTGTTGGGAGGCATCCATGTGGGCTGCAATATTTCCATTTAAAAACTGTGACATTTTTATCCTCAAAAATAATTCTCCACAGTTGGTCAGCCTAATTAAAATATTTATTCAGGGTCCAAAAAAGGAATTGGAAATACATTCATCCAAGAAGCATCCAAATTATTGTTGTAATATTTTTGTTGTAACATTTTAATACTCATTTCACCCATGCAGAGGAACAGGTTATGCAGTTGGGTTTTCTCTGAATTTGGCTAATGAATATAAAACTTAATGTTCTGTACTGTATAAACATATATACATGTATATAACCATGATATGGAATTAAAAACTCTGTACTTCATTTCTCAAGCTACTATAAGACATGAAATGTTATGAGTTCATAAATAGTTGTAGTTCCTCAGTGGAAAAGATAAGTAAGGAAAGAAACAAACTAACGCCATATTAAGCAGCATAAGCTTGCTGAGAGCACGATGATCAAGGGCCCCATTGCTTGGACTCTTCAATGACTTGTGCATACATTTTGGTTCATTACAGTTTCTGTGGGTTTAAAATGAAGCACATGTTTAAGTACCTTTTTGAATGACTCCCTGATGAAGCCATCTGATTGCAGAAGACACAAAGAATTTGTAGTTTACATTTTCCTAATACTACAGATATAATACCATAAATACACTTTCATAAAATGAATGTTATATGAGATTTGTTGTTATTGCTTTATCTTAGGTTGCTGGGTTTTTTCAGTACCTAATTTTCCCTATTGAGAATTCCTTTGGTGTTTACAATGACACCTGACACACACATCCAGAGAATGTTTCATTCTGCCTCTCCTAGCCCTTAGTTATCATTTTAGTATCTAATACATTGTCATACAGGATGGGGAAAGGTTATTTCTGTTCACTGACTCTGTAGATAAATAGAATTCTAGTCTAGTCTAGTCTAGTCTAGTCTAGTCTACTGTATTCTATTATCTACTTTGTTCAGTTCTATTCTGTTCTGTTCTGTGCTATTTGAACCAACTGTTTTAACTTAGAACAGCTTCAAGAGAAATCTGTTTGGTCCAGTATATCAGTCTGATCTGAAAATCACCCATACAATACAAAACCAATTTGTTTTTAACTCACTAAAGAGGTACAGACTGTGCCTCCTGCAATCTTTCCCATTTCTACCCTTAGGAAAAATAACAGAATACCAAAAAAAAGTTTATCATAATAAACTCAATATGAAAATTGAGATGTCTGTTTGAAAGTTTGAATAATATTTGTTTTTGTAGTCAACATAGATGTTCCAGCTGACACTTTTCATCTGTTGACTTGTGAAATTAGAATTATTTTATCCTATACAGAGTGAGTCTATAATGTTCCAGAAAAGAAAGTGACCAAATTCTACACTGTTGTACTGTAAGAAATTCAACACAACTTTCCATAGACTTCAAAGTTTAAATTAAGGTTTTTTTTGTTGTTGTTCATGAATCATGAGAGTAAAGTTTTGAAAGACCATTTTACAAACTTTTTTTCCTAACCACTATTTGATTGTCATTTAAGGTTTGTTTATTAATTGCCTTGTTATGTCAATTTTTAATTAGTCAATTATAATTACTTAAGATGTTGAATGAAGGTTCATCATCTTAATTTTCCTTGACTGGCAAATTTGTAAATTACTTACAACAGACCAGGAAGTATGAATTAGTCTGTGTGACTAAGTCAACAATAAAGGAAGCTTTTCACTCACAAAACCATAACAAAGTATAAGAAATTATATTTAAAAAGTTAAATTGTTATTAATTCATTATCTTGATCAGAACTGTTCATTTATTAAATCACAGAAGTCTAAAAATAAGAGGATTTTCACTGTTTTGACACTGAAAAGTTTTCATCTCTGTTGGTTTTTGAGTAATTTTTTTCTTCTTCATTAAATTTAGTTACAGGGTGGAAACAAAAAACCCCAAACAATCCAACTCTTCAACAGCTATTCAAAAACTGCCTGGACTACACTTCAGTGCAATAGATTCAATGCAGCATAATCTAGTACAGAAAAATTATCTTACACATGTTCATAAACCCCTTATTTCTGTTTGTTCACCATCAAGTGTGATGTTAATGTCTTGCACTTCTTCAGTGTCTTTCATCTTTGGATCTTAAAGTGTTTTATGAACATTAATGAAATTTCTCAGTACTGTGATTCAGTGCTGAAAATCATCTTCCATCAGTTCTGCACATCTGTTAAATATGATCCCTTTCCATCTGGCAAACCAGAAATGCTTTTAAAGATAGTATAAATGTACAAGAAAAAATATAAGTAGTTGCGACTTAATTTTTCTTTCATGGCACCATCTGTACCTGCTCAGAGAAAGTGCTTCCCCATAGTTTGTGGTTTTCCAAAACAGATTTTTTTGTAACAGAACATCTAGCATTATGTTAATTATTGTTTTAATTTTGTTTAGTGCTTGGATGATACCAGTGAACAATTACAAAAGATTTAGATGGTGATTTTATCAGGAAAGTGGTGTTCTTAATTCAGAGCTTTAAAAAAGACATCTCTTTTTGCTTCAGGTTCATATAGACCTCAGATTCCTCCTGATTTCAGCAGTGTGATGCAATCCTTCTGTCAGAGAGAAGACAAAGATACACACAGAAAACCATATGAAAAGAAAATTATTACAAAACCTTTTACAGCCACCCATTTTCAGTAGAGATCTCACCAGGGATGAATTATGTAAAGAATTATTAAATCTGGATCTGATGAGCTTTGGACCCATGTCTTCCATATTTCAATAAAATGACATAACCAGCATTTTCTATAAAATTATTCTTAGGGTTTGGTCTTTACCTATTTTATTGAGACCCATCTTCTCTACTTAACATTCACTTGAGCAGTGACAAGGGATTTCCCATATGCAAGGTGCTCTGATGGCTATTATATTAGACTAAATATTAGAGGTAATAAAAAACAATGTAGTCATGCCTGCAGGAAAAAAAAATAAATCATGATTTCTATTATACTTGTCTCAGAAAATATTTTGGCTCATGTTTAGAAAGCACAGGCCGAAGTGTGTATTCACTGAAAATGATACAAATATGTTGAGCTCAGTGTGGTGGCACTGTCTTGCTGTGAAGAGAATTAGGTCTTGTGACTACTGTGCCTCATAGAAGATAAAACATACTATTCATAACAGTACTGTTGTGCTTGGTTGACAATGTCTAAGTTATAAGAATTAAAATTAGGGTCTGTAAAACACCAAAGGCGTCAAACTTTCAGTGTAAAATTAATGGATGTAGGGTAACCAATTCCTGTACAGGTTTTCATGAAATAATTGTTTGTATGCATTTCCTGGTACTTTCTTTACTTGCATATTTATTTATCTTATTCAGAATAAAAGAGATGTGGGCACACCTATCTGACCTGAGTGCTTTTTCAGGAAGATGGTATTTGAAAATGTAGTTAAAAGCCTATCGCTAAACATAATTATTGTTTTGATGACTCCTGCTTAACAATGAAATGTTGCAATGTTGAAAAGTCAGTTCTGGACATAATCCTAAGATGATAATGGAATGGTGATACTAGGTGTCTTAGGGGTATTTTGTTAATATCATCCAAACACCCAAACTGCTACATAACACAAAGTATAACCCAAAATACTCAGTATTACTCAAGCTGTAAAAATGTTTTGAATTACACTGGCTGTAGACAGTTAATTTACAAAGATTCATCAAGCAAATTAGATAATAGCTTTAATAATTAATAAGTTCTGTCTTACACTCTCTGTAATGTATTTTATTTCATTAAATGCCCTTGTATAAATTTTAACTTAGAAACTATTGCATCTTATTATAGCTCCTGCTAAAATAATTTCCTCCTTTTCTCTCTGCCTTTTTGTTTCTTATTGATTTTAGGTTAGATTTAAAACAAATATTTTGCATTCAACCTGTAAAACAAACTGAGTTGTCTACCTTGACTTCAGCAAGGCTTTTGATACTGTCTCCCATAACATCTGTTGCGGTTTAACCCGGCTGGCAACTAAGCACCACGCAGCCGCTTGCTCACTCCCCCCTCCCTCAGTGGGATGGGGGAGAGAATTGGGAAGGCGAAAAAAAAAGGTTAGAGCCGAAGGCTGAGATAAAGACAGTTTAATAAGAGAAAATAATAATAATAGTAATAATGAGAATGGTAACAGAATATACAGAATATACAAAACAAATGATGCACAACGCAATTGCTCACCACCTGCCGACCGATGCCCGAGCAGCGATCACTCCCCGAGCCACGATCAGTCCCCAAGCAGAAATCACACTTCTCAACTGACAAACTGACTAACCCCCCCCGGAGCATGACGTTATATGGTATGGAATAGCTCTTTGGCCAGTTTGGGTTAGCTGTCCTAGCTGTGTTCCCTCCCTGCTTGTTATGCACCTGAGCGACCAGGAGAAGCTCAAAAAGTCCTTGAGTAGTCTGAGCACTACTTGGCAACAACTAAAAACATCAGTGTGTTATCAACATCCTTCTAGTACTAAATCCATAACACAGCACTATGCTAGCTTCTATGAAGAAAATTAACTCTATCCCAGCCGAAACCAGGACAACATCCTCATAAGGAAGCTCAAGAAGTGTGGGTTGGATGAGTGGACAGTGAGGTGGATTGCGAACTGGCTGAACGACAGGTCTCAGAGGGTTCTGATCGGCGGGGCAGAGTCCAGTTGGAGGCCGGTAGTTAGTGGAGTTCCCCAGGGCTCGGTACTTGGCCCAGTCTTGTTCAACTTATTCATCAATGACCTGGACGAGGGGACAGAGTGCACCATCAGCAAGTTCACTGATGACACAAAACTGGGAGGAGTGGCTGATAAGCCAGAAGGCTGTGCTGCCATTCAGTGGGACCTGGACAGGCTGGAGAGTTGGGTGGAGAGGAACCTGATGAAGTTCAACAAGGGCAAGTGTCGAGTGCTGCACCTGGGGAGGTTGAACCCCATGCACCAGTACAGGCTGGGGGCTGACCTGCTGGAAAACAGCTCTGCCAAGAGGGACCTGGGACTCCTGGTGGATGACAAGCTGACCATGAGCCAGCAATGTGCCCTTGTTGCCAAGAAGGCCAATGGTATCCTGGGGTGCATTAAGAGGAGTGAGGCCAGCAGGGAGAGGGAGGTTATCCTCCCCCTCTACTCTGCCCTGGTGAGACCCCACCTGGAGTACTGTGTCCAGTTCTGGGCTCCTCAGTTCAAGAAAGATGAGGAACTCCTAGAAAGAGTCCAGAGGAGAGCAACTAGGATGATAAAGGGACTGGAGCATCTCCCCTACGAGGAAAGGCTGAGAGAGCTGGGCTTGTTCAGTCTGAAGAAGAGAAGACTGAGAGGGGACCTTATCAACACCTACAAATATCTTAAGGGTGGATGTCACGAGGACAGAGCCAGACTCTTCTTGGTGGTGCCCCGCAACAGGATAAGGGGCAATGGGCACAAACTGAAGCATAAGAGGTTTCAGTTGAATTTGCAGAAGAACTTCTTTACTCTGAGGGTGACTCAGCACTGGAACAGGCTGCCCAGGGGGGTTGTGGAGTCTCCTTCTCTGGAGATATTCAAAGGCCGCCTGGACGAAGTCCTCTGTAACATGCTGTAGGTGACCCTGCTTTAGCAGGGGGGTTGGACTGGATGATCTCCTGAGATCCCTTTCAACCCTTGCCATTCTGTGATTCTGTGTGATTTGCATTGCTTTTCCATTTGGAAACAATGAAGGCTTGATTAAGAGAATTTATACTTAGGACATTTTGAACTAAATGCCCAGTTACAGGAATTAAATATGAGCTCATTCAACATTATCTCATACCAATTAGGTATAGTTAACTTCACAGCATCACAGAATTACAGAATCACAGAATGGTTGAGATGGAAGGGACCTCACACGATCATCTGGTCCAATACCTCTGACCGAGAATGTTCATATAGAACAGGCTCCCTAGAACCATGTCCAGACAGCTTCTGAATATCTCCAAGGACTGAGACTCCACAACATCCCTGGGCAAACTGTGCCAGTGCTCAGTCACCTTCACAGTGAAAAAGTATTTTCTGGTGTTCAAGCAGAAACTTCTGTGTTTCAGTTTGTGCACATTGCTTCTGGTCCTGTCAGTGGACACTACTGAAAAGGTTTTGACTCCATCCTCTTTGCATACTCCCTTCAGGTATTCATATACTTCGATCAGGTCCCCTCTGATCCCTCTCTTCTCTAGGCTGAATAGACCCAGCTCTTCTGGCGTGGCCTCACCAGAGCTGACTAGAGGGAAAGGATAACCTCCATTGACATGCTGGCAACACTCTTCCTACTGGAGCTCATGATACCATTCTCCTTTTTTGTCACAAGGCTACTTTTCTGGCTCATGTTCAACTTGGTGTCCACCAGAACCCCCAGGTCCTTCTCTGCAAAGCTGCTTTCTAGCTGGGTGGCCCCCAGCATGTTCTGGTTCATGGCACTGTTCCTTCCCAGGTGCAGGATTTTGCACTTTTCTTTGTTGAATTTAATGAGGTTCTTGTCAGCCCATTCCTCAAGCCTGTTGAGGTTCCTCTGGATGGCAGCATGACCCCCGGTGTATCAGCCACTCCTCCCAGTTTTGCATCCCCAGCAAACTTGCTGGGGTATGCTCTGACCCATCATTCAGATCATTAGTGAAGATGTTGAACAGAATTGGAGCCAGTAGTGACCCCTGGAGTATACTGCCAGTTACTGGCTTCCAACTAGACTTTGCACCACTGATCACCACCCTATGGGCCTGGCCATTCAGGTATTTTTCTGTCCACCTCACTGTCTGCTCATGCAACCTGTACATCAACTGCTTCTCTATGACGATCTACGGCAGACATTCAAAAGCCTTACCAAAGTCTACATAGGCAATATCCACTGCTCTTCTTCCACCTACCAAGCCAATCAGTTCATCATATATGTTTATCAACTTCCCTTTGGTGAATCCATGTGGACTACTCCCAGTGATTTTCTTGTTCCTTGTGTGCTTGGAAATGTTTTCCAGGATTAGATGCTCTATCACCTTTCCCAAGGATCAAGATGAGAGAAGAGAAAGGGAAGGGAAGGGAAGGGAAGGGAAGGGAAGGGAAGGGAAGGGAAAAAGAACCTTTCCACTTTTTATTAGGATTATTTAAATATGTTTATTTCTGGAGAAGGAAGAGACAAGCAAACAAAGAGGAAAAGAACAATTTGAAATTGTGAATAACAAATTAAATGAGCCACACCTTACCTATGTTTAAATGACCAGAACAGTAAACAACAACCTTTTCTTGAAAGAAAAGCTCTTCTGGGCATGGAACATAAAAAAATTTGACACCTACTTGTGTCATTGGGTATGTTTTGAATTCCTTTGTAATAGTATGAAAATTTTCCAGACAGCTGAAATGGGAACTACATCAAGACATAGAGAAGAAAGAGCTCTTACATGGTCAATTAAAGTTATAAAGCAGTAATACTTTCAGAATTTTATGGTCCCAGGAGATATGTTTTGAAGGATCAAACTGTGCTGCTTTATGTAAATGTTTAAGAATGAGAGATCACGAGTGCTTCTGCACCTGCAGCAGTACATCATGGTAAAACACATGACAATTTTCAAAAGGGTATATTCTGATCAGATATTAGGAAAAAAAATCCGTAGTGATAGTAGTCAAACTACGAAACAGATTGCCTAGAAAGGTTGTGGAATTGCCACTGTTAGAGGTATTTGAAACTCAACTGGATGAATCCCAGCATGACCTCACCTAAATCAGTCCTGCTTTGAGAAACCAGTTTAACCAGATGACCTCCAGAAGTTACTCCCAGGCTATATTATTCCAAGACTCTATGTTTAACTAGCAACTATTTCAACATCCATAGATGTTTCAGTTCCTAAGTTTAAACATAATCCTTTCAATTCAGTTTCACTTTTGCATGCTAAAATTTTTCATAAGATGGACCAGTTTTAAACAGCGTGTATGCTTTAGAATGGCTAAATAATTGCAGTGTGAAAATTATTACAACATTTTTGGTACTTCCCCTAATTATCACTTCTGGACTATATTCATAAAAAATGACTCATATATTATTAATGTAACTCCTCTAATTGCATTCATACATAAGTAATTATAAATTTTAACTTTTATTCATTAAATTGAAAAGGTTGAGAGAATTGCTGACATTCAAAGAAGTTTCACAAGACTATTTTAGCAGCAGCTTAGGCAAAAAATGTATATAAAAATCTACAAAAATTACTGTTATTTAATTGTTCTGTTTATTTCTTAAGATACGTTCAGCATAAAATGTGTATAAATCTTTTTTGTTATATTAAGAAATATTCTCTTATAAAACTCCCTATGGCATTACTAGAATAGTTGACATGTTTGCTTTTTATGGGCTGATAATTTTTATATTGTTGGTAATATTTTTTCCTACTGATTAATGAAATACAATTTTAGAAATCTTAGCCACAAAATAAGAGGCTGAAATTGAAGAGAAAAAAAAAATCATAGTCAAGGACAAAAATGAAGAAAGCATAGGACTATTATAGTTCTTTAGGCTCTTCCATACAGACAAGGAAAATAATGTCAGCTAGACCTGTGACTCATAAAAGTATTTAATACAGAATTAGTTTTCTTGAATTTGGTTCAAAGGCCTAAATAAAGAAGGTAGCTACTTTGCAGCAGATTTCTTCCTTTGCTAATGTGAAAGGAGATGGTGATTAGCTTTTCCATAAAGGGCCCTTTCCTCATATTTATCCAACTTTTTTTGCTGTTACTACAGACTCATCTGCATGGTATATAAAACAGCATTCCTTGTTGTCCCTTCACCTCTGACAGCAGAAACAATAGCTGTCCATCGCTTCTGAATGGTTCTGCCCTTTTGTATTTCCTGTAGCTGATGAATACCATGAGACTTCTGTTTCCTCTTCCAGGAGCAGGAAGGAGGATTTAAAAAAAAAAAATAAATGTGGTGGGATGTGGGAACTGGATTACAAACTCAAGCCTTGAGATACAAGTTTAGTGAAGAGAAAAAGAAAGAACAAGGCCCCCTCCCAAGGGCTGTCTCCCCTATTTCCTCTTACTCCCCTCATCCTATTATCCTATTCCAGCTCTCCTTCTGGAAATCTTGAAACACTGACTTCAGCTTCCTAAAACATACACTGGCCCACTGCCCAAGTCCCTTTTCTATGACAGTCCTCCCTCTGCTAATATGCTCAGTGGGTGCACTGCTTTAAGGCTTTCAATTCATAGCCTGTGGAACTTCCTCTGACAGCACCATCAAATCAAATGTTACTCCCTCTAAATATTCTGATTCTCACTTACTTCTACTATTCATAGTCCTAATTCAGCAAAGGATCTCTGTCTCAGTGTACACTTTAGCACATGCTTAAATTTGAAGAATGCTAAATACTTATATCACAATTAGACTAAAATGGTGCTTTAACTAAACACCTGCTAACCTCCCTTGCTGAACATCAGCCTAAGACTGAAGTTTAGTCAGGGAAAATCTCTGAACTTCAGAAGAGTTTCACTGTGTTGTAAGTGAAGTTAGTATTTGACTTTGGTGAAAGACTGCAAAGATGTCAGACAAATAAATGAAATGTCTGACACTGAAAAATTCAGAGAAATAAATATATAATGGATGAAATTCTGGTTTCATGGAAGTCAAAGACAAAAGCCCTATAGAATGCAATAGAGTAAGGATTTCATGTCACGTATTTAGACTCACTGACCCGAATGGAGCATCAGGTATCTAAATCCTCTCTTCTTGCTTGTGTTGAACAGTACTTTGTAAATAGACCCTATGAAGTCAGTAGCATGACTGAAGAATGGTGTTATTCAGCATGAATAAAAGTAATCAAAATGTAGCTATTTTACTAATGAACATGTTTTTAACTGCCAGATACAGAGCTAGAGAAATTAAATTAAATAAAGGATATTTTTGCAAGTGGAAAAACTAATGCTTTTGCTGAAAGTAGCTAAAAAGAAAGACAATTTACCTTTTTTTTCACCTTGAAAAACTAAAACAGTAAGATTTTATATTTATCTGCATTTCATAAAAAATATTATTGTCCCTATAGAAATTTTTACACACTTGTATGTATGAGAACCCATCCTCTATTTGTAAAATATGCTCTAAGAAAGCTGTATACAAAAAGGTAAAGACATTTTGATGGATTTGGTTTTATATCAGATATGGGGTTTCAGTTCTAAGAAATAAAGAATATTCTGATTTTTATTAAAATAACAACCAATGCTATGATATACACAGGCCCTATCATGTAAGATATTATATATAAAATATATAAACGCACTAGTCTTTCAAGAATGTTAGATATACTTAGAAAATACTTATATATATAATATCTCATAAATCAAAAAGTAACATTCCATGAGGAGAACAGTCCATGCTGACAACTCTATGTTTGGAGCTGCTTCAGCTGTTAGTAGGATTCATGGCCTCCACCAATATTCTGTGGAATGTGTTACACATTTCTTTGTAACAGAACATTTAAGTTATAACCACAATATAGTGGCTTACTTGAAGTGTGAACGTAAGATCATTAACTAAAGCATGGAGGCCAGTAACTGGCAGTATACTCCAGGGGTCACTACTGGCTCCAATTCTGTTCAACATCTTCACTAATGATCTGAATGATAGGTCAGAGCATACCCCAGCAAGTTTGCTGGTGATGCAAAACTGGGAGGAGTGGCTGATACAGCGGGGGTCATGCTGCCATCCAGAGGAACCTCAACAGGCTTGAGGAATGGGCTGACAAGAACCTCATTAAATTCAACAAAGAAAAGTGCAAAATCCTGCACCTGGGAAGGAACAGTGCCATGAACCAGAACATGCTGGGGGCCACCCAGCTAGAAAGCAGCAGTGGTGATTTTGATCTGAGCATTAAAAACAAGAAAGGCTTTAAGGCAAGCATATATAGGAGTCAAGGAGAGGCATGAAGAAAATCAAAACAAAGAAAATACTTTGTTGTCTTCTCTAACACTTCTAAAATTGGAAGGGAATTGCAAAGAGTAGGAGGAATATTCCCTTAATAGTACTCCACTAAAGTCTTATGAGTGATTTTCTATCTTGATACACTGATATTCAAGCACTTTAGTTAGTGTTGTGAAGAGTAAGAGAGATGTTTCCTTAATGAGAAAGCTGTATACCATTATGTAAGAAAGAATATTAACTGAATATGAAAATAAAAAGTGATGGGAAAAAATAAAAATAAAATTTCTTGATAATTCTAATTTTCATTAGAAACTCCAGTGAACTGTAAACATTGCATAGCAATAAAAATCTGCTTTAGCTGCATGAGTGCATACAGGCATATCACAGAGATGCAATGTCTCACTTGAAGCCCCAGCACAAAAATGGTTAGGGTTTAACTCATCTCACTGAAACTGTCAACAGTACAGAAATCCCAGGTTTAGTTTACTATCCTATTGATTGATTTATAAAAATTAATTAAAATACTTACTTTTATAGGGTTATTCATAGGACTTATATTTTGGACATACAATTTATGAGTTGAATCAATATAATTTCAAAGGTACTTCCTGGAGCTACCTGTCACAAAAGCCAGCGCTGGGTGTACTGAGTGTTTGGCAGAGGGTGTAGCAATAAAAATGAAACAGGGTTTCATTTCTGTCTTCTCTACTCAACCTGTCTCAACCTTTACTCACCTTTGTAGCCCAGCACTTTTGCCTCTCAGCTTCTTGGCCCCTGGTGAAGTTTCACTTTCCATAATAGATATGTTTCTGGGGAAGATGAAAAGAGTTAAAGACAATGCAGTTGATAATTATTTCCAAGAACTGATAGGTATTCGCCAGCTTGTTTGGAAATGGACAAAGCAATACTCCACATTTATATCAGATGTTAGAAATGACAGTGGTACGAGCGTGAAAGAAAAATAACTCTCAGAGAACATAATGACCAAGATGCTAGTTATTTGTTGCTTGCTTGTTTGGTTTTCGTAAAGAAGCTTTGTATCCATATCTTTTTTCAGAACTTCCAGAAAAGTTCTGCATTCTGCCTCCGAGGGTATGCCTTGAAATGGCAAAACATTGTGGCTAGAAAACTATTTCCTGACTGTCCTTCAAGTGATACGGTCCACAGATCTGTTACAATGAATACTTCAGCTTACTCGCAGACTTTGGGAGAACTAGACCTGCCAATCACCTGTCATAAAATACATCCTAAAGCACAGAATAATTCATATCTATTTTTTTAAATTACAGAGATTATTTTAGTATATGCCGAGCAAAATGCACAGTAACTGCTTCTACTCCAGAGCACGGTAAATTCCACCTAAATGTGTTCATAAATCTAAATATTTCAAGAACATTTTCTATCTTTATGTTGCATTAACTATTTATATGGAGTCAATGCTGTATCTGTAGTTATTTACTTAAAGAGAAAGAAATGTTTACATAAGCACACCTGTATTATCCTGTACTTATGATAAAATCCACAGACACATTACAGTGCAATTTTTATGACAATGATGTCATATCTTTATGTGGAGTCTTAATTTTTAAATATAGGCATCTAAATTACTTAGGTAACATAAATCTCTCTTCTACTTTCTCATGAGCACTAATGTACGTGGAAGAATTCCATTAAAGGACAATAAACAGAATAGGTTAAGATCAGAAGATCAATATACACATACTGCTGAATTAATAGATATTTGCTAGCTCTCAAAAGAGGGCACGTAATTACTCTGCTTTAAAGAATAGCTTTAAAGTTCAACTGAAGGAGAAACTGAATGTGCTTATGTAATCAATGTTATAACACTTGTTAAGGACTACCTGTCTAAATTAAAAGTACAGTATCAGATCTCACTAAAAAAGGCTCCCAAGTCTCAATTTAAATAAATTGACAAAAGTTTCATTTACACTGGTGCTTACAGTGGATAAGATGCCATTCTCCATCCGTAAGACCATCTGGCACGCTATGACTCATGCTCATGCAGCCAAATTCTCCTACCCCACTAAGACATGTGTGTATAGCACATTCAACCTACCTAGTTGGGATGATCTCTGATCTGCACTAATTTCCAAACTTTTCTTGTGGAATTTTTGAGACATAGCTAGTTGGCCAATGTCAAATTCATAACAGACCAAGCTAAGAATTAAACGGTGTGAATTATCCACACCAGCACTTCATCTTGTTTAGCTTACAGTTAAAAGTATAAATGCACACATACAAATCTATTAGGATTCCTGTCGTAGATAAGTATATGGATACATTCTGTAGAGATTTCATAAGGTGCAGAATGACTGCCAAAGGACATGCTTGTTAAGCTTAGAGGTTTGGAAAGTACATATTCCCAAGTGTTTTATTTCCTTTCTTTTCTAGGCTGAAAACATTATATCACAGAGACATGATTTTTTGCTTGGTCACTTCTGTGTAATCACAATGATGTCCTTCTGGATAAACTCGAGTTAATTTCTTTATTCATTTAACAAGGTTCTGCTTCAGCCAGTGGGATATGTTCTTCTTATTGAATTATCTTTTGGGATCATCAAAGACAGGAATTTCCTCATACTGTTCTGTTATGATTGGACATCTAAAGCTATACTATTAAGTTAATAAATCTTGAAAAAAATAGCTCTTAGTGTTAGAAAGACAGACAGTAACAGTCTGACTTTCTATTCTAATCTTCTATATTGTCTAGCTGCTCTGGTGCAGTCAGATTCTGCCCTGAAGGGTAAACAAATCTTTTATAGACTGTATTGTGTCTTAATGAAATCAGGAGGTGAGATGTTGTACCACCCCAGCCTGGTTGTAGACTCATGTCTCTTGCACCTGTGCTGGACCTAACTGGGAAGGCTATGCAGAAGGAGATATGATCTGGAACTCTCTCTAATAATTTGAACCTCAGAGCAGCAAACTGAGACTTTTTTAAGAAGTGCATACTAAATATGTCAGAAAGGGAACAGAGAATGCAAACAGATAATTACTGTAGAATTGAAGATTGTGATCCAAAAAGGAAAGGAATCTTGATAAAGGAGAAAGATACAAAGGGCTTCTCAATGTAATCATTACTCTACATTCTTTTTAGTCCAAAATTGCATAATTCTCTGGTATGGATTCTGTATATTCAAGCCCAACCTATAAAACCATCACATAACCAGAAAGATTCCAGAAATTCTGAATCAGTCTCTACTCATTTAGATGGATAGTTGACATCGCCAACACACATGCAGGAATGAGGGTCTGCAGGGACTATCTATCTAAGCCTGTTTTCATTAACCATAGTCCCTAGGAAGACTGCCTTTGTTGGTAGACCATTCTCTGACTCTACAAGTAAAGACCTCCTTCTCTGCTGCTCCTTGGAGATGTAGCCATGGAGTGCCACAGAACAGCTACTCTCCAACTTCTCTGGACAATTTTCCCACAGCTACTAACCATGATAGTTAGAAGGTCAAATTAATATGGCACTTGTAAGTGGTTCCTATTTAGCAGTTACAGACACGTATAGAATTCAAGGACAAAAAAGCGATTTGTTTTTCCAAAAATGCATGATTTATTTTACCAGGAACTGCTTTAAAATAACAGAGGACAGATCTGGGAGACATCGGTAGGGATATACTCCAACGTGCTCCATCTTCTGGAGCTGGTTTACAGCTAGACTGCTACATTCACTGCACTCACTAGTTTATATGTCCTTCTGGGTCCCTCACTTTAGGTGTAGCCAAGAAGACATATATCACACTCATGCATGATTTTCTTCTCAAACCTATAGGAAAACCTGATTTCGCCTAATTCTTAATGCACTGTTACAACTTGCTTTCTATAGTCTGTGTCATCCTATAATGACTGATCACAGTCTTCTCTATATCTCCTTACTAATGAGCTATCCACACACCTGCATTCCTTAGATTCCTTTTTAATCACTCTTGGCAATACCCCTGTTTGTAGGACTAGCTGATGTGATGTCTCCTCATCACCATAAAACCCATGTTTGTGCCTGGGTACTGTAGGAATGTTATATTAGCTCCAAACTCATCCATCCTGCCTTATTTCTGTAGCTGGTTTTGATCTAATAGTACACATTTCTGCACAATATCAGAATACTACTAAGGGACTTGACTAAAAAAAAATACTACAAGCATATTTTCAGTTGTCTACAGGAATTCAAAGTATTCTTTGAAGTTTTATCTTCTTACAGGTTAGGACATATAACTATCCAATTTTACATCTTTGCAGAATATTTTTTTAGTTCTTATCAGAAAGGCAACCACTTTTAAAAAAAAAAAAATATTTATGGTATTATTGGAACACTGATAGAGAGTTAACAATAGCATTGTGACTGTGAACTGTAATTATTGATAATTGCTATTGTTACGTGTAAAGCTGTCTGTTCATATGACACAGCAAAATCTACAGAAATAGCTCTAATATGTATAGAGTCATTGTATAACTTTTTCTTTTCTTTGGATCGGTAGAAAAGTTGGGGTTTTTTGTTTGGTTTTTTTTTTAAACAGTTAGGTAAAATTTAACATTAAGTAACGGTACTTTCTTGCAAGATACAGGAGTTCATGTGCAACAATGTTTTTAAAAGGAGGCTTTTATATCAAGATTCTCTTTTAAGTGTGTCATAAAATATGTATCCATTACAGTTATGTAGATATTCCACCTTCTTTCCACAGTGTTTCCTGATGGCTCAGCTCAGCTCTCACAGCTGCTTCTCCAGCCAAGCAAAGTTGGTCAGATCTGAAGTCGGTAGAAATGAGCTCCAGCCCACTGCTCCAGCCCACTGCTGACAAAAACATTGGTCTGATTGGAAGGCTGTTCCACCATCCCTCCTGGTAAGGAAGATCAGATAACTAAAGTTAATATGAAAAGATGTCTAATATCCTCTGGTCAGGAGCAGTACTCTTTGTGAAAGACGGAAGGACAGGGAAAGAACTATTTGAAGCTCCTCCCTGCCCCCTCCATTTTTTCTTTCTCTTTCCCTTTTCTTTCTTTCTTTTGATCCTCATCCTTTTGCTGCTTTAAAGACAGAGGAGTACTTTGTATTTCTCCCTCCTCTGTTGCCACCTAGAGGAGAGCAGAGCAAAGAGCTGATGCCAGAATATATATAAGCATAAACAGGGGCAGGGTCCAAAAAGGCTGGAACTGAGAGGAGTTGTGTGGGCATGTAGGAATGTGGCAGGACATGCTGTCGTGGACACATGGATGGGAAACAGTCCCTGCAGCAGAGGCTTTGTCTGTATAATTTCTCCTAAAAATCCAGGCAGGAAGAGGTCAGATATTAATTAATTCTTCACCCATTCATTAATACTGGTATTGTTCCTGAGAAAAGTCTAATCTATGCACTTACAAAACAAGCGATTTACATGTATATGTACTATAGTTTTAATCTAAGATATAGACTTACATGCTGATATATCTGAGGAGTTCAAAGAAGCTGTACAACAAAGGCTTCTGCTGCTAGCAACCTATATTATAAGTTAATACTCCTAAGTAAAGGAGGTAGATTAATTTATAATGAAAGGGCCCAAGATAATCCGTAAGCAACTCAGGAATCATATCAGAAATAAACAATCCTATCCAATTTTTACAGCAACTGGAAAAGAAATATTCTCAACTAGTCAGCTTCCTACCACAAGAAAAGAAAATTTAAAATACCTTAAAAACTTGAAGAATCCACCAAAGAAAGCGTTCACCTTCTGTCCAGATTTCAAAGGCAGAAAAATCAATGAATGCAGATACCAACAAGAGTTGGTAAGATGCTTTTACAATACAGAAAATATTAGAAACAAAAAAAATGAAGGAATATTGAACAACTGAGGAAATGCTGTATTCTACCCAACAGATACAGAAATATCTCATCCTATCAATGGGTGAAACTGAATCACATGCTTATAAATAAATTCAGAAAAGTAGTGTGCTGCAATAACTGTTTTGAAAATTGAAAAATAAACTTCTGCTTGATTTCAGATCTCAATACTTTCTAGTCTTGCAGTGATAGATTAAGTGCCCATGTATCTGCTATTTTTGATGTAGTTGTTGCTGATGTTATTTTAATTACCATGATTTACAGGAATCAGATTTTAACCTGTAAGATTTAAACAAATATTCTATATCTTCCACAATTACTTAAAAAAAAAAGGAAATAATTCTACTTTCAAAGTTCAGTTTCGACCCATCACTTAATCTTTCATTGAAAACAAAGCAAAAATTAAAAATAGTATATTTAGCCTTAGTATATTTAGCCTTAGTATATTTAACACCCTTTAGAAATTTTGGCTATGACTTTCAGATTAAAAGAGAACATTCATTACTATAGAAAAAACACTTTCTGTTTCTTCATATGAAACATAAAATTGGTAATTTGCCATGTAAAACAAAAAGTATCCAAAAAAACCCCCCTAAGACAAAAGCAAGGAGATCAGTCAGAAATGTGTATTGTCTGCATTACACAGAATCACAGAATCGCAAGGGTTGGAAGGGACCTCGGGAGATCATCTAGTCCAACCCCCCTGCTAAAGCAGGTTCTCCTAGAGCATGCTACACAGGACTTTGTCCAGGCGGGCTTTGAATATCTCCAGAGAAGGAGACTCCACAACCTCCCTGGGCAGCCTGTTCCAGTGCTCTGTCACCCTCAAAGTAAAGAAGTTTTTTCCTCCTATTCAACTGAAACCTCTTATGTTTCAGTTTGCACCCGTTGCCCCTAGTCCTGTCACTGAACACCACTGCAAACAGACTGCTTCCATCCTCGTGACTTCCGCCCTTAAGATATTTGTAGGTGTTGATAAGGTCCCCTCTCAGTCTTCTCTTCTTCAGGCTAAACAAGCCCAGCTCTCTCAGCTTTCCTCGTAGGGGAGATGCTCCAGTCCCTTTATCATCCTAGTTGCTCTCCTCTGGACTCTTTCTAGGAGTTCCTCATCTTTCTTGAACTGGGGAGCCCAGAGCTGGACACAGTACTCCAGGTGGGGTCTCACCAGGGCAGAGTAGAGGGGGAGGATAACCTCCCTCGACCTGCTGGCCACACTCCTCTTAATGCACCCCAGGATACCATTGGCCTTCTTGGCTGCAAGGGCACATTGCTGGCTCATGGTCAGCTTGTCATCCACCAGGAGTCCCAGGTCCCTCTCGGCAGAGCTGCTTTCCAGCAGGTCAGCCCCCAGCCTGTACTGGTGCATGGGGTTCAACCTCCCCAGGTGCAGCACTCGACACTTGCCCCTGTTGAACTTCATCAGGTTCCTCTCCACCCAACTCTCCATCCTGTCCAGGTCCCGCTGAATGGCAGCACAGCCTTGTGGCGTATCATCCACTCCTCCCAGTTTTGTGTCATCAGCGAACTTGCTGATGGTACACTCCGTCCCCTAGTCCAGGCCATTGTTGAACAAGTTGAAAGTCTTCCCTTTTCGTGTGTATTCGAGCAATCCTAAAGGCCTGATCCAAAACTTATTGTAGTTAGTAGAAAACCTTCACTGCCTTTGGAACCGGCCTCAAATATGGAATTTGGATTCCTAAACAAGGTTTTCTAAGCTTCTGTGTATGGAATTAAGAACCTATTTATAAAAACCTTTACAAAGTAATTTGTATTTAATAAGAGTGGGGTTTTTAGGGTTGTCAAACACTTTAAATTCAAATGTCTGACAGGAGTGTTAATGGGTGGAATGCCATCAGATTTGCAGTTTATGGTGGAGGAATGAGTTTGACTTCTCTTTTTAAACAAATTGATATTTAACCTTTACAGCTATTCAAGGCCTTCTATTGCTGACAGTTGCACTTGTTCCACGTTGCCTGAATTTTAAGCAAGTCAGTAATACTTCAGGTTTTATCGCAGCTATTTACTAGAGTGCAAACACTGACCTCCACATGACAGCTGCAGAAAGATGCCTTTTTGAGCCATTGATGCTAGATTGCACACACTAAGTTCAGCTCCTTAGAAGTACTTTGGCATTGCAATATCTAACATTTTCTGTGCTTTTTCTTCAGTGGAATTATCAAACTTAGATCGGAAGCTCAGACTCCTTATTAGATTTGGATGTTTAATAACAAGATTTATGGACAACTGATCAGCTATATATATTATCAAGGACAAATAAAAAATAATAAAAAAATAAGTTCAGTTTATGAAACTAGCAAGTTGACTGGTACCTAAACTTACAGTAGTGTTGACCTTGTTCCAATATCTCAGATAACTCTAAGTAAACTACAGCATTTGCACAGCATGATGTAATACAGACATTTTACCATTGTCCTTCCTTTGTGTTGAACTGGCTTCAGGCTTGTGAGTCCTTCCTTAGCTAAAGTTTGTTTCTGGAATAACCTCCTAAAAGATCAAATAGACTAAAACATATTTTAGGAAGGAAGCTACTAAATTTATGAAACAAATTATATGTAGTTGGATCTAATAATGTGAAGGGATAGTATTCGATAGTGTAATACCTAGTTTCTTTGAAAACACATCTGCCCTGTGTTAATGAATGATCATATCACTTAGCTAGTCCAGATTAAGGCATTACTATTTTTCTGAGATGGCTTAGATGGGCCTGCAAATGCCTTAGAATTAAGACCTGCTGGTGTGATAGAGGAATAAGAATCCTGTTCCTGTTTGAGCATGGTAGTTGCACAGTAGCTCTGGTGTGTGCTTTGTCTAAATATACCACTTGAAACTTACCGTCTGACTTAACTGTAGCGGCTAAATCATTGTACAAGTATTTAACTTGTGATAGACTGTTTCATAAGAGTATTTGATGATCTGCTTCTACAAATTAGTTCTCTAAAATTAATGCCCAATTTCTGTATCTCAAAGATAAAAACAAGTTGCAGGGTCCAAGATGAGTTTTTCAGGGAATCAAACACCAAGTTTTTTGTCAAGAGAGACATGTCTCCAAAGAATTACTTGTGGCTTCTACATGCTGACAAAGGGATTATCCATGGCTAATTGGAAATACATGGTGGGAAATTATATTTCCAGCTATATCTAAGCCTTAGGAGTCTTTTTTTCTTTTTCAGTTGTGAGCAACTTTGCGAGATGAAGGGAAAGACAGATATCCTAATTAAATTATTAGCCTTTTTTAAGAGCATAAGAACTTACCTCAGACTTGTTTGTTAGTGATCTCTAGTCAAGTATGATCTGGTTAGTGGAGTCTGTTCCCAAGGGCAAGGACTTAGCTAAACATAGCTTTAACCTGACACTACCGGTGTAGAGCTACTCTTTTTTTTTAACAATTTAATAGTTAGAACACCTGCCCAGGAAATAGGATACGTGTTCAATTTCCTTTCCGGCTTCATCTCCTACTTCACAAGGTCATGCTTAGTCTAGTGGATTATAGAACCAGAGAGAGTGAAAAAGGAAAAGGGAAAATGGAAAGCTACTCTTGCATTGGGTCACTGTGCCTGCAGAGATGCAGGATTTATGAAGACAAGAGAAAATCAGATAAATGGAAACCTAAATATCTGGGGGTTATAGTTTTTAAACCCCTCAGGTTGACCTTGGTGTCTCTTCTTCTCTCACTTAGAAAGTGAGTGCTTTAATAACCAGGCTAGCATGTAAAAAGTATTTCTGGACCTTGTGATACGTTATTGGGTGTTACTGTGAGTAGACTTTTACAACTTGCAATGTAACTAGAATTAGACCTAAATAGCTTTGTGAAGTTTTATTACATAATGGAAATCACTTTGACTGCTTGCAAGTGAGCCTGACTGTAGAGCAATAGATTAACTGTACAGTAAAGATAACTTTTTTTTGCAAACAGATGTGTAAATTGACTGGTCCGTTAATAAAGCAGCATCTCCACATGGGAGGTGGCAACCAGTTCTTAAGGAAGGATAGGTGGTTGCTAAAATGCATGAACTTTGGGGTTTTGTTCATTGGTTTCAATTCTATATTCAAAGGGCAACAGCATTTTGAATGCCAATACAGACTGATGTCATCACTAACAGGATAAGCCTTTGGAGTGGCACTCAGTGAATGATTGACATTGGGTATACAGCAAGTTCTTATTCTGTCAGAATTTGGCATGTTTCTAGGTGTCAAAGTTAATCCACTGCCAGCTATTTGACAGGATTGTACTTAGTGCCTGATGCCAGTCTCCAAAATGTTCATGATTAAGGCTGCATACAAATGCTGCTTATTCAATTGAATAAATAACCGTTCCACTCACACAAGAAAAGGTGGACTCTCCATACAAACATACTATTTCCACACAAAGTAGTAAACTGTCATGAGATACCAAGGTGTTTGTGCTGAGTGTGTGAATTGGCAATCACCTTTGCAGAGCTGGCAGTCGTGAGAAATATTCTACCTATGTGAGGTGTAATGTCAGAAGGAGAACTCTGGGAACATCATTAGCAGCAGTAACTGTCCTGGCTGTACAATATGAAAATATGAGGAAGTACTTCTTTACTTTGAGGGTGACTCAGCACTGGAACAGGCTGCCCAGGGGGGTTGTGGAGTCTCCTTCTTTGGAGATATTAAAACCCTGACTGGACAATGTCCTGTGCAACCTGCTCTAGGTGAACCTGCTTTAGCATGGAGGTTGGACTAGATGATCTCCTGAGGTCCCTTCCAACCCTTGCCATTCTGTGATTCTGTGCTTCTGTGAAAAGCACGAGGAGTTCTCAACATTTTGGCTAGTGCATAGAGGGGCAGGACCCTAGATCTCTTCAGGATTTGTAATGCTTCCAGTAGTTCAACAGCTGAAAGCTGTTCTTCCAATTAGCTCTTGAGCTCATGAAATATAAGAAGTCTTCTAAAGAGATTTACATAGGAGGGAGGTAGAGAAGACATCCTGCCTTCCCTCCCCAGGGAAGGGTTCCCTGCCCATCCAGGACTGGGGCTGCCTGGATCTATGCATGTTCCTGTACAAACATCTCTTTCATTCTTCCATAGTGTGCCTACAGCTGGTGTGACTAAGTCAAGTCAGTGTAAGCACAGCAAAGCTGTGAGAAAAAGAGGTATGAAATACTATCCTCTTCTTTCTTTGCTCTCCTTTATTCTTCAGGCTTATAACCTGCTTTCTGCGTAAGCACACACTGATTTTTAATAGTAATAGACGTAGGAATTTTTGTCAATTATTTCCAAGATAGCAAAGCAGAGAAGGCAAACTACCACAGACCTAAGGAGAACAGCCAAAAAGATGGGAGCATAAAAGGACAAGAAAGGAAATGCTCGGGCATGCAAAATCCTTGTCAGAGAGTAGAAAATGGATAGGATGAGAGGATGAAAGAAAAGACAGTGACGATACCGATGGAAACTTCTGACAATACAGATGGAACCTTCTAACCGGAGACTTTGTACCCAAACAGGTATTTTAAAAATCTCAGATGTTCACCTTCTCCTACCACATTTCTTCATATTTATCACCTCTCATGTAAAAAGTTGCAAGCTCCTTGGGACAGAGATTTCTTTTCAGCTGTGGAACCCTAACTACTGACTGGGCATAGTATGTATTTCCATAAAGCATGAGTGTTTCAAGTATTCTCTACCTATATCACCTGGAGAAATGTATTTTTCTTGGATAACAGTTGCAGATTTCTTGAAAATTCTTTTCAAATTACCTGCAGGAAAAGAGATACATAGTAACTTGTTTGGGGTTCTATAACCTAATTCGAATTATTTCCTTTTCTGAACTGACCAAGAAGTGGGCCCATGTGAACAAGGTCTTAGTGAGCCCAGGTGAACAAGATCAGGTTTAACAAGGCCAAGTTCTGGGTCCTACAATTCAGTCAAACAAACCCACACAAAGCTACAGGCTTGGGGAAGAGTGGCTGAAAACCTGCCCAGCAGAAAAGGACCTGGGGGTGGTGGTTGACAGACAGCTAAACATGAGCCAGCAGTGAGCCCAGGTGTCCAAGAAGGCAAACAGCATCCTGGTATGCATCAAGAATATTATGGCCAGCAGGAGCGGGGCAGTGATCATGCCCCTGTACTCAGCACTGCTGAGGCTGAACTTCAAATACTGTGTTCAGTTTTGGTACCCTCACTACAAGGACTTTTTGTTGCTGGAGTGTGTCCAGAGAAGGGATATTCAGCTGGTGAAGGATCTGGAGGACAAGTCTTACGCAGAGCGGCTGAGGGAACTGGGGTTGTTTAGTCTGGAGAAAAGGAGACTGAGGGGAGACCTTATCACCTTCTATGACTATCTGAAAGGAGTTTTGGTGTCTTCTCCCAAGTAACTAGCGATAGGACAAGAAGAAATAGCCTCAAATTGCATCAGAGGAGGTTTCAGTGGGATACTAGGAAAAATTTCTTTACTGAAAGAAGTGGTCAAACACCGGAACAGGCTGTCCAGAGAGGTAGTGGAATCACCATCCCTGGAGGTGTTCAAAAAACATGTAGACATGGCACTTCAGGACATGGTTTAGTAGGCATGGTGGTGTTGGTTTGATGCTTGGACTTGATGATCATGGAGGTCTTTTCCAACGTTAATGATTCTATGATTCTAAGAACCTGAGGGTTGACCTTGTGAACACAGGGTTGAACCCTGAGCTTCATCAAGGCCAAGTTCAAGGTCCTACACCTGGGTCAGGGCAACTCCTGGTATCAATACAGACTGGGGGATGAAGGGATGGAGAGCAGCCCTATGGATAAGGACTTGGGGGTACTGATGGATCAAAAGCTGGACATGAGCCAACAATGTGTGCTCCCAGCCCAGAAGACCAACTGTGTCCTGGGCTGCATCAAAAGCAGCATGGCCAGCAGGTCGAGGGAGGTGATTCTGCCCCTCTACTCTGCTCTGGTAAAACCCCACCTGAAGTACTGCATGCAGCTCTGGAGCCCTCAGCACAAGAAGGACATGGAACTCTTGGAGTGGGTCCAGAGGAGGGCTACAAAAATGACCCGAGGGCTGGAGCACCTCTCCTATGAGGACAGGCTGAGAGAGTTGGGGTTGTTCAGTCTAGAGAAAAGAAGGCTGCGGGGAGACCTTATTGCAGCCTTTCAGTACTTAAAGTGGGCTTATAAGAAAGATGGGGACAAACATTTTAGCAGGGCCAATTGTGACAGGAGAAGGGTTAACTGTTTTAAATTACAAGAGGGTAGATTTAGACTAGATATAAAGAAGAAATTTTTTACAGTGAGGGTAGTGAGACACTGGAATTGGTTGCACAGAGAGGTGGTAGATGCTCCATGCCTGGAATATTTCAAGGTCGGGTTGGACGGGGCTCTGAGCAACCTGATTTAGTTGAAGATGTCCCTGCTCATTGCAGGGGTTTTGGACTAGATGACCTTTAAAGGCTCCTTCCAGCCCAACCCATTCAATGAGCTTTATCAGGGGGGTTGGACTAGATGATCTCCCGAGGTCCCTTCCAACCCTTGCGATTCTGTGATTCTCTGGTTCTATGACCTCTACAAGTTCTGTTTTAGCTTATGGGAGTAATCCTCATGCTTTTCAATAACATGCATTTTTCCTCCTCAACTTACATCCATTTTCCTCCTAAATTTAAATTTGCTCTATCTTATTTTCTCCTCTGACTTGTGTCATGCTTTCTGGCAACCATGTAAGAATGGAGTTAATACTGGTTCCAAAATGGAAAATGGAGGTAAGACTAAGAAATGCAGAACTGAAAATAAATATGGTTATTTTAACTTAAAAGTTTCTGAAAAGGATTTCATTAAACTGGATTTTTAAAAAAAAATTATTTTGCATAGATTTTCAGTATCTCAACTCTCCATTCCTCTTCTGTAGTGAAAATAATACTTAAATGTTCTATGTTTTCTTGGCTTTAATAGTACCACATTGGTCTGGTATTCTTGATGACATTTTATTTCTAGATATTCTCAGATAGGTTCCTTTTCCTATGACATAAATTGAGTTCACTTTTGGGTGTTTTCTACATTTGTGTAAGATTTCCAGATGTCTGCCAGCCATATTAGTTTGGTTGGTACTACATAGTAGTTCAGAACAGGCAGCTTGTAGACCCAGAGATACCAAGTTTGTCCACAGACAATAAGCATCAATTTGTTCAATAAGTGCAACACTTACTAAAGCAGAAATATTTCTTCTTCTGAAGTGTCTTTTCACACACAATCTCCCCATTTGAACATGTCTGGAAAGTCTGACCTATCCTGTACACTCTGTAGAGTTGATATGGATGTATACACTAAAACTCACATAACTTGAAAATACTGGATACACTGAACCTATTCAGTTTAAAATTATTTCAGCACACAGTGATATTTTTCTCTTCAGGAAATCTCAGGCAACTGAATGGTAGCCACTGTCACCATCCTGTAAAACAATCAATATTTTACCTGATAATAAGTTCCAAAGTGCTTCCAATACAAAATAATTTAATTGCTCTGTTTATGAATAGGTATAAATTTTGGTTCAAATCATACAAATTCCTTATAAGTGGGCTGTTACCCCACACAAAGCAGTCAGTTTACCTAATCTGTGGGAAAATAAAGATTACATTACTCTCCGGCTTCTTACCTTCTCATAAAGTGACGTAGTCTCATTTGTCACAGCTCATTGGTTGTAGTAACTTCTAATCTCAGCACCAGAAGGGAGGTAGAATGATGAGTGAAGATGTAGATCTATTTACTGATAGTCTCTAGTAGCAGTTAGATTTTTATCATTTAGCAAGCAGTATTTGATCATCTTAGTCACTTCACACAAAGTAATTTCTTAGTAGATTTCTAGTCAGAACAGTGGGGCAAGGAAAACAGCACAGACAATTCAACCTAGCTGGAAGGAAAAACAAGAGGACTCCATACTGAAGGCTGTACCTCAAAGGACTCTGACATCTTCCTTCTCTGAGATTATGGGTTTCCTGAACTTAATGCAGACTTCTTAATCACATTTTATGTCTCTGACCCTGTCCTCCAAAAGGGGAGGACATACGTAGCTTTGTGTGTGGAAAGAAACAGAAAAGATATAACTACTAGGCAGGATTGCACAAGAGGCAGAGAAATAATGTCCATTGTCAGCACTAACACATCCTCACCACTAGACAGAAGAAGCTTGAAACAGATGGCAATGGCATGGTACTAGGCTAATCGTAGAAGACTATTAACATCAGCAAAGTACATGAAAGAGAAGAGAATTAATCACAAAATCATAGAACAATTTAGGTCAGAAAACATCTCTGGATGCAACCTGATCCAACTCCCAGTCAGAACAGGACCAGCTTGAAAATAAACTGCAACTTCAAAGTCAGGTTGTTCACAGCTTTGTTCAGTCAAATTTTGGCTTTCTCCAATACTGGAGATTCTTGCCCCCCTCTTGGAAATTTCTTTCCAGTGTTCGACGACCTTAGCGTAAATTTTGTTGTCCTGATTTCTAATTCAATTTTCCCTTCCAATGACTGGTGTCTGTTGCCTTTTCCCTTTTCACTATTCATCTCCAGGAAGAGTCTGGCTTCATCTTCTTCATAATTTTCCATTAGGTAATCAAAGATATCAATAAAAACCATATAGCTTTGTCTTCTCCAGGCTGAACAAACTTTCCAAGCTTCCTTTTATATGTGTTCCAGCTCCACAATCATCTCAGTGACCCTTTGTTGGAGTGGCTCCAATATGTTACCCTCTTGTGTTGTGGAGCCTGTAACTGCATACATTCTCCAGAGGCAGTCTCATAAGTGCCAAATGGAAATAAATGCTTTGAGGGAAATCCTTCAAACTCTTGGCTACACTCTTATCAATGCAGCCCCATATGTGGCTAGTTTTCATCACTCCAAGGACATACCACTGACTCAACTTCATGCAACATATTTTGAAAATTCGTTGTGTGTTTCAAAAAGAATCTGGATAAAAACCTAAAAATAATTTCTGTAGTATTTGTCTTTGTCTCCTCACTCCAGAAAAGGTCTGCAGAATAAATACTTGTGAAAACTCAAATTTAGAAACCTCAAATATAATATAGTAAAAAGTAACACATCTGAATATTTTTGTTTCCAAAATGACCGATGTTTTAAGAAGGGCTTGTTTGCTCCCTGTCGGATTTGTTCAAATTCAAGAAAAAAACCCTTTTATGCAAAAAGCCCCAACCTTCAGATTGATTACTCTTTTTGAGGCATCTCTTCTGAGTGTTAGACAAAATATGTAATATTAAAACACTTGGATAAAGTTTAATTCACCTTGTCCTTTAAATAGCATAATGGGATTTTGATCAAGCTGCATCTCTAACAGCTAACATCCATTTTTTATTCCATTGTTGTAAATTAAACTTTCAAATTAAATTCACTAGAGAAAATGTTAATTAATTTACTCAGAACCTTTAAACATCTTTTTTTGCTTATCCTTAGTTTTATAGTAATAAGTGTACAAATTTCTAACTGGCAATTCCTTAATGCTGACAAAGGGGAGAACTGGTTTGACTTTGTTCTTCTAGGGTTTTTTATTTTGTTTGTCTAAAAATTTGAAAAGGTGCTGATGAGATCTGTAGGCCAAGTTATTTGCATGAATAATAGGTTTAAATCTGATGCCATAGCATTGACAGATGCTCATTTTCAAATATCTATCATGTATGTAAAGGTAAATGTCAAACAGTACTTATTAAGAAAAGACCTTACCCCTGAGAATTAATAAGAATTTGAGAGGAAGAAAAACAAAATAAAATATAGCAGATATGTCAGCAATGAAAAACTACTCTGTTTCTAGAGACACATGTAAGGAAAGGCCCACTTTTGCATTTTATGACTGCGTTCTCTAGAAGAGACATTTAAATTTCTTCTAGTTGCTATCAGAATTTATTGACAGTCACATTTTATGTATAAAATAGAACTTCATATAGTTTATAAATAATTAATGCATGAATAAAACTTCTATAATACAATTTTGACATTATTAGTAAAACTGTTACTTTTACTTCTGTTTGTAATATCTTTTAAAAATTCTATTCATAAATAGAATGTGAAACAAAATATTGCCTAGTTATGTATATTACAGATTAATTTAAACATTTCAAGCTTAGTATACCACTGTATGAGGTATGCACAAATCCAAACCATTTTCTACCCAGAGTGTTGGTATATTTCCCCAAATATTTTAATACCTATTTTATGTTCCTGGGAAGTCACATTGTGAAATCCAATGTTTATTAAATCCAGTACTGATTCAAGAAGCATTATATGTGTATATAGCTTTTCATAAACCTTTGCAAGAGACATGTATAAAATGAGACTGGACAAAAGTGCAAGTTGGATGGCGATACACTTGGGAGAGTGTTACCTTAGAGCAGATACTGGAATTCCCCAACTGTTCCATTATGTTCAGTACAGTTCAGAATCCAGTGGTATAACTGTGATATTTAGATTACCTAAATCAGATAGGTTATGAAACCTGTAGAATTAGTTGTCCCAAAAATCCCACTTCGGAGATGTTAAAGGTTACTGCAGTGGGTGCCAACTTTATTTAAACAAATCTTAATGTGATTTAAAGTATAAAGACACTGTGAATCAAATGTGAAAACTAACTTCTGAGCTGATAGTATTTGATCACTATATCTTCAGAAGAATATAATAATTTTTAAAGTTATGACACCTTATTGAGAAAGGTGAAAAAAACCCCGAAACTTAGCTAATTTCCAACTGATTTTTCAGGAGCTTACAATTAAGCAGCATTGGATGTTAGTCATTATTGTAATTATGGTGTCTAAATGAGATTGTTCTTGTAACTGGATGGGTACTATCACCCCTGGGCCACGCCTCAGATATAGATAGGATGAGTCCTGATACTCAAACTAATCTAATCCATTTTACTTTGAATGATATGGAGAAAATTCTTGAAAGGTATTTTGTGAACACAAATTATTGTTTTAGCATTCTGGCAATTAGAAAGGAAAAAGATGAACATTGAAAATTAACAACATGTTCAAAAGATGTATCAAAAAACATGCTTTGTACTTGGCATACTGCCTGCATCTCAGAGAGTCTTTGGAACCAGATTGCATTTATTCCTCATGGGGTATCACCTCCCCCAGACTGAAACTCCCTTGTTCCTTTAACCCTGACGCCTTCACCTCTCAGTGGAACGTGGAATATGAGCAGGACCCAAAAAGGTGACTGAGGTCTTTGAATCTTTCGGTCAAATAAGGCTTTGCTAAACAGCAGGGAGAAGGGGGAGCCTGTAATCCAGTTTGCCCTTAGTTTATATTGGCTCAGAGACAAGGTGGTTGGAAACAAAATATCAGAGCAATTATAAGTTCTTTTGAACAACAAATTGAGCCAGATAAAATTACCATAATTATTTTCACTGACTCAACTTACTCTTGTTTCATTATTTTTTTCTGTTTATTGTACAAGTTCAAATGTGTCATGTCATTATCCTTACGTGAACATTATTGAGGTTTGATGATAGAAATGTGTTATTTCCTTTAATCCCACTTTGATCAGTTATTAAAGGTACCTCTCTCTCAAAGTATGTATAAATTATTTGTAATCAAAAGCCTTTTTTAAAAAAGGAGAAAGAAACAAAAGCACAATTTTAAAACAGAATTATCTCCATCAATTTCTTAATCAAAGCATCAATAAATGTAAACACGCAACACACACAGGCACACTTGCTTAATATTCAGAGTCCAATCCTATATTTATTGTAAAAATCCTTATGCTGTCCTTGCAAAAAAAGGCTTCTCCACAATGAAGCAAACAGAAATCAGACCATTATGCTTCAAAATACACAAATCCTGTTATTCCTCATAACTCATATGAAAGATTTACTTTATTCTTCAAAATGTGTTATTCCTCCTTTCTTTTCTGCATAGTATTTCACAAATTATTCTTGTATGGAAGAGACAGGTAGAGAGAGGAATATGAGCATGAAAGGTGAAGAAAGGGGAAATCTATTTAGTCTTATAAATGCAAGGGTTTAACTTTCCTTTTAAATAACAGCAGTGACAAAAAAAACAAAAACCAAAGCCATCAACCAAACCCCAGCAAACCCCAAAAAGGTAATCTCTACTGTTACCCTTAGGGTTATTATTTTACTATCTTACTGTGGCAATCACTTTGCTGAAGTGCACTTTTTTATTGCTTTTTAAATTTATGATGAAATTCTGTGAAACTCTATTTGCAGCACATTAGCTTTCATTTTGAATCTGGGAAATGCATAACTTAATCATTTACATTTGTATAAATAAGGTCACCACATACTAGTAGTTTCCCAGCAGTGAACGTGTTGTGTTCCTGCCAGTTTTGAGGTTACATATGCTTAGTTACTGTGATCTGGCAGTAATGAGAAATTCTTATTTGTAAATGACCAAGAGACCTATCCAGTTGCAATGTTGCACTAAGTATATTATTCAACATGAGTACTTGATCTAACAGGAACACAAGACTGTAAGAAACATTTGCAGATACTGTTATTTTTTTCTTGTCCCTGAAAATCTAATTTTAAGGCTGTTTTATCAACCTTACAGGTCTAATGATTAGGAGACACTTAGTCCTAGAAAGATGAACTATTGCTAAGGAGGAACTCACCTGAACAAATATACTCTATGTATATAACCATGCTAGCCTTCCATTATGGTTGAAAGAGACAGTCACTCTTAAATCATGATTCATCTCATGGATAGAAGTAGACATTCAAAACTAGCTAGGTGAACTAAATACTCAAGTGCTTGCATTTTCCCACTGACTACAAATTGAATGCCTAAACTCAGACACAGATGTTGTTATGGTAGACATCTCAAGTAGCTTAGCAGGATCTGTACTTCTTGTTTATTTTTACAACACAAACTCTTTCTAATACTGGAAATCCGTGGTCTGCTTATATCCCTAGGGAATCCTTCTGTAAATTAATTGGTTTTAAGGTTTTTATCTGCAGAGTAACTCTGATAGGCCACATTCCCTGGTGGAGAAATACATTCAGTTGTACCGATTTCAGTACTTTGCCACATTAGTCAACAAATAATTCTGGCCAATGGTCAAAAGAAACCACATCCATATTTCCTATGTCAATATTTTGGGTAAATAACAATTTAGTGTATCTGCGCTAACAAACTTGGGGCATCTAGCATCATCAATCTGAACTGCTTCCTGCAACCTCCTACACCTCTTCTTGGGCCAAACATGGAATCTGGCCTCCCGAATGTGGGCACTGTAAGACCTATTGAGATGTTTAAAGTGAACCTGAAGTAGAAGTGAGCCTCCTCAGATATGAAGAATAATTAATTATCTCTTTGGCAATTAATGGAAAATACAACCTCAGGAATCAGGTTCAATTAATTAATGACAAAAAGCTATGTATGTTAAAGTAGTTTGAGATAGTTCTATGCAATCCAGTTAAGCATTTTAAATTTTTATGTAAGTATTCCAGACATTCACTCATTAATACACAATCCCAATCATCTGATACTTGTTTTAGAAGTGATGAGAGAGAGTGTGCATTGATGAAATATTTGGACTAATTTATATGCTTTAATGAAAAATATTACAAAAGAGGTAAATGCAGCCCATTCATTTTCAGGAAAAGGGCATTAACCAATGCATACCCTTGTAGTTTGCTAACAGGGGACCTGAGAATCAGCAAATGCCAGTTGAGTAACCTTAGATATATTTCAATCCTATTTCAAGTGCAACAATTATTGCCCTACAATACTCTGGTAACCTCATTATATGTTTTGTACATAACATTTATCCTGACTCAGTTTCCTAAAAAAGAAAAGAAAAAAGCCTGTGTAATTTGGGGTTTCTTGTTTCAGCTTTTTCTTGGTTTGTTGGATCTAAACATTTTCACTGGCCGTATAGGGCAAATATTCACTCTCAGAGATATTTTTTTTTCCCTCTGTACTAGATGAAGTGGGTGGTACTCAAGTCGTAAAAGCTACTGTCTGAACTGGTAAATAAGTGGTTTTTAAAAGTACAGGTGTTTCTCTCTTTGAATTAAACTGAAAATAATAATTGCATGAACGCTCTAGCCCAAGTTGTGCTAAATGGGTAACAGAGGGCCATAATTTTTGTCTTGGAAGCGCCTCTCCTTTCAAAATTAAAATTCTGAAGCCTGGACCTGAAATAGCTTCCATGTACAACAGTTTCTGCTGAAGTCAAAACTGAGGAAAACACATGATATAAGTGACTCTGGTATTCAGAACACTCTCTATATAACAGAAAGATTAAAAACTTATTTTAAATGTGATATAGCATTTATTGAATTATTCTACTATGAGAAGTTGATATACTGATATGGTATAATCCTAGGTTTTTTCCTGAAATATAGCAGCAAGTCAAAGGAGATGATACCCTACTCAACACTGGCGAGAAACAGCTGGAGTACTGTGTCCAGTGCTGGCTCCCTGGTATGACAGAGATCAGTAGTAGAGAATTCAAAATTTTAGACTAAACTTTAAACAAATATTCAGTGACAAACTAACATTTTAGATAACTATTTTTTCAACTTTTCTAAACAAAATTGTAACAAATTGTTTAGACATTATCATAAACCACACAATTGTAATTATAGAATTAATGATAGGAGAATCAAATCAGTAAATTCATATACAAAAGGACAGCTATTTTTTTAAAACTAAATATATTTAAGTAACATATAATTTTAAATTATCAAAAAACTGTTATATATATTGCCAAACATATTTTGTTAGAGCAGGCTGTCTTTTGTACAACATAAACAGAAAGCTGGCATTTCACCAAACTGAACTGAAACATGTTGTGTGATGTATGGCATCACTTTCTATAAATGTCATCTAAATTTCTCTTCTGATGCCCTTCTATAAACATATAATGAGAACACATTTGGGTTTACTTTCTAATTTTTTGTTTTAGGAGACTATAGATATCAGCTTAGTAAATCTGATTATTAAGAGAAAATGGGAGTTTCTAATCTGACTACTTGGATAGTTTTGTTTTTACTAAACTAGATTATAACTGGGGAGAAAAAAAATCTCAAGAGACTCAGGCAGGAGTATGTTAGGAGAAGCATCAACTTTCCAACGACGGAAGAATATTTTTATAATAAAAAAAAAGGAAAACTAATCAAAACATGAACATATTTTCCAGCATGTTTTCTAGCATGGATTAAAGATTAATCTCTAAGTAGTATAACCAGTGTGTTATGCACACTGTACACCAAATAGTGCCTTTGAGAAATATGTGTCACTGGAGTAGAAAACAATGAATTTGAAGACTGCCACATTATGTCTGCAGGTGGCCACAACTCTAAAAGAGGAATGAAAAATTTTTCATTAGTAGATTATTCTGTGACAAGATAGATGAGTTACTTCATATTCCTTTCTTCCAAATTTATCTTTAGTATGCAACAAAGGAATTTTCATTTCCAGAAAGGACTGTGCAATTAAAGAGTAGTTAAATGAATTCATTAATTAGCCAAATGCCTCATTATTGTCTTGGTTAGTTAAACTGTAGGGATACCCCCCTGCCAAACCCTCATGACCCTCTGAAAACATGAAAAAGGGATAATAGTTCCTCAAAAAAGAAAAAAACCCAACCCAAACGAAACGACAAAAAAAAATTATATTGCACGTATGCTCAGAGCACTAGGATTTTATCTGGTGACTCCTTAAGCGGAATCCATTTCTGTCTAAATGTGTCTAGTATGTGCTAGTGTTGTACAGTCAAAGAGAAGAGATATGTAGTAAATCCAGTGTGGATATTTACAAATTTACTTACAAATACATAACAAGCACTGAAAATATTACTATCTTCCATGACCCTGACAATACACATAGTTATGTACAAAGAATAAAAATAATAAAATTAAGAGCAGGGAACTTGGGGATTGTATAGTTTTGTCTCTTGGTGTGATGCCTCCTCCCCTCCCCCTCTCTCCCCCCCCCCCCCCCCCCCCCCCAATCCCTAAGAATTACCGTTTTAGTGCATTTGTTTGTTTGTTTTTCAAGAATAGTATTTTATTTGTATATTTATTTACATTGCCAAAGGTAATCTTCAGCAAACTTCTACTAAAAATAATTTAAATATTTTTCTAATATTTTGCAGAATTGCATTATACTGCTTGAGTAAGTCACTTCACAGCTCATACAGTGGAACCTGAGTATGAGCAAGTTTGAAAAATCTTACTGTCTGAAGACAAAACATGGATAATCCAAAACATTTCAATGTGTGTCTGTTAGATCCAACAATCAAAGTACCTGGTGTGGACAGACATTAGGCTGACCCATTTGAGAACATATGTATTATCGATAGATCTGAAGGAGATTTGTAGTAGGTTGAGTTTTTAACAAGGAAGCAACATGGATCTAAAATTAAGAGTTCTGTTAAGGGCCTAACATCATAATATCATAAATGAACCCATAGCAGCATGAGTCCACAGGCTATCACCATGGAACTGAAGGTATACATGACACAGATAGGTTTCCTCATGTATTGACAGACATCATTGCAGAATTTAAATTGAAAGACTAGGAAGATTTGAAGATATCTTTTTTTTTTTCTGGAGAGCAAATAACACATACAACAGCAAGTGAAGTAAAGCATCAGAGATACTGAAGATGTGCAAGGCATCCAAAGTATCTCCTGATAATCTATTAATTATTAAATCCTCAGTTTTCTCTGCAAAGTGAGTGAAAAGAAGTGATTCATACATTCTCCCAGGAAATAGGGGTTCTGGTTTATTTCTTTTTTAGAAGACATAACGTAGACCCTCAAAGTAAATATTCTGACAAAACCAACAGAAACCTCAGTAACTATATGTATACCCCTGAAATATTCCGACTTCCCACTGGTTTCAATGAGTGGCTTTGACTTTGAAAGACTATCATATGTAATTATGACACCAGTGAAGTCAATGAAAATACACCCATCAGTGCCAGTTGTAAAGATTTCCTGTTTAAACCACTCACATTCCTTCAACTTACCCTGTAACTAAAACTTAATATCTGCTTATCATATGCATATATTTTATTTTCAAAAGTGTTTAATGTTTCTTGATTTATATACTGCCAAAAAACTTTGGAGATTTAAATGTCTTAGTAATATTGACTTTTATTCCTTATTGTTATAAAATATCAATGTTCTGAGATAGTCACTTAGAAAAAAAAAAATCTGTTGAACTATTTTGGAATTCTCCTATGATGTGTGTTATTATCTATAGAAAGGTTTCTGAAATTGAGTGTTTTCCATATTCAAATACTTTTACAAAGTCTTCTCATGCTTTAAAATATAGAAATCATAATTTATTCTCAGAGAGTCCTTTTATTTCCATTGGTGCAATGTTATTATGTAAACAAGACTGTCTCTTTGGAATGGAGACTAGAGTTAGGCTCTCTGTAAAGAGACAATGAAGTATAGAGCCATGATTTGTACAAATTAATAGTGGTAGCAATAACAGCATTACTAGGAGTAGTTACAGTCATATCAGTTGTAGTAGTAATAGTGATACTTTCATTCATGATTAAAAAATGAAAAACTATGGAATAATAAAACAAATACAACAAGTTTAAATGGAAATCACATTAAATTTAGAGGGATAGAGGGATGAAATAATCAGCTTGATAATATGTGTTGCCCTCAGTCTTCTGCTATGGTAATAAAGACAGCTTTGAAAATTTTTCTCTCTGTGGATCAATATTTTATTTCTACTGTCCCCACAGTCTTTGTGAGACTAGTACAATTGTTAATCTGAAGCCCATGTGTAATAATATTCTGTAGGAGAACATCTGCTAACAGTTGTTTATACACTGTAGTACGTTTGAAATGGAAAAACAATTTAAAACATAGCCTAAGTAACTAGAATTTTTGGTCTCACAAACAACAATGTTAAAATGCTATATACTATTAAAAAGAAATATGACATTGCTGGATAACTGCTAACAAAATTGAAGGGGTGAAAAAAAAAAGGGAGTACCTTTGGAATGGGGAAATGTTATATCTTTATATATCATTTTCCGTCTAGTTTGGCCTTCACACACAGCCAACCATTTTATGTAAAATTTGCATGTACTGTATGGTAATATATAATGAAAGATCAAAGAATAGAGCAACTGGTGCATTTTAATTCGCTTTTATGCAGGAAATGTTGTGGAACAGCACCATCTGCAGGTGTGCTATCATAAATTTAATGTTCTTGGTGTAGTTAGACTTTGTTAATGTCATCTGTCTTTTTTTGGTACAGATTTGGTCTTTGCTTTTGGGGAAAATCCAGCAGCCAGTGAGGTACGGATTATTTTGCAGACAAAATGCTGGTCATAATGGACAGTTAAAAAAAATAAAAGTACAGAAGCAAATCTTTCTTTTAGCAAACATTTAGATTGAAAGGTGTCTTGTTTGAGAGTCCTTCTGTTTTTAAGAACTGAACAGACCTACCTGTTTAGTTATGTTTCACGTAATCATGTCTTTTATGCAGTTACACAAGCTATATTTTTTCTCTGTGTTGTAAATTCTTATTTTTATATTTGTAAAATATTAGACACGGTTCTGAGAGAGATCAGAAAAGAAAAAGAAAAGTCACTATGATGCTGTATAGCGTGCTTAGGAATTGCATCAAACTGCTTTATAATGTATCAATAAAAAGTATCATTGCTGCTTAAAAAAAATAATATTGTGCTACTCCAACCAGAAACTGAATGTTCTTAAAGACCATATTTTTGCCTCACTCTCTTCTATCTCCAATCCCTGCAGCTATTTGCACATATTTGGAGTAGAAATACTGTGTACTTTGAAAAATGGCCAAAAGATTATGTGGGAAATTTTGAAGAGGAAGAGATTGGATAATATGCCATCCATTTGTGTTAGGATTGATGTTTATTTACATTTTTAAGAAACTGTGATCACTAATTTGGTCCCAATGAATATATTTAGCAGTAATAAAACCTCAAAACTACTTACATATATTCAAAGTATTAAAATAATTATTTATTTAATTTTTATTATGCAGCACTTTCCACGACAGTACAAAGCTATTCAGAAAAAATGCAATCATGTCCCTAGATACTAGACTGGTGTACCTGTATGCAGGTTTAAAGCTCCAAAATCATCTGAGCTAGTCATGATGCAATATATACAGAAAGAATAGGGGAAGAAAATGTTACCCATTCATGTGTGTTCTCTCTTGAACTTAATTCAGCTATAAATCTACATTTAAATATCCCTTTTTTAAAGATCTCAAGACTTTTCTGTAACTATTTAACCCATACTTTTTTGTCAGAGACTATTTTTCTAACTATTATTTATTATCTGTTAAAAAAAAATAAACAACCAACCAACCAACCAAAACAAAACAAACCTCTATATTTAGTTACTAGATTGTGTAACATGTTGTTTGGAAACAGACAACTGTTTTCCAGTGTATTTGTCTAAGACTTCCAGGAAGAAAAAAACACTTCCATGAACAGATGTAGACTGGAAACATGCATCTTAGGCATTTTTCAGGGAAGTTGATTTTTGCTGGAAAATATTGACCCATTAAAATGAAAACCATGGCTATAAATACATAGGGTGGGAGACAGTTCAACTGGGGAAGCTCATTACTGATGTCATCTCTAATACATATTACTGTAGTTATAAGCATAAAATGTCCCTTTCTTCCTCTGTCAGCATTCTATTTCTCCAGGTGTCTCCTCTCTCTTTCTTCCTCTTAATCACTTTGTTGGCAGGATTTCCTATCATCTACCATTCTACCCACCACTCTGCCTGTTATAAAATAGAGGCAGGCAGGCAGATAGTCATAAAGGAAAAGAGAATAATACTTGGATAGCTTGTGCATTCTCTAATTATTCAAATATAAATGGTACCAGAGAGTGAGGGAAAGAGTAAATTCCGGTTCTTTCAGTTCAATAAATTCAGTTCTTTTCCATGATTAATTCAGCACAGGAACTTGAAAATTTGCCTCTATATCCCATGTGGACATATAGCTGATCATGCCATAAGTGCTGTCGCAGATGGAGTTAGAGACAAAAGACCCACTTTCTAAACTCCTTCCTCAGAGAGGAGTCTAGGTGCAGCTAGATCCAATCCTAGTCCCGACTTAGTCAGCAGTTTATGTCTAAATGATTATATATGCACAATCAATCCTTTATATCACTTAGCTAAGATTTCAAAGTTTAGCATGCAATTAGCCACTTACTGAGAATCTGCTGTGGTAAGGAGTCACTCAACCTCGAGGACTTACCTTGAGAGGTGTCCCTGCTCAAAGGAACATCCTGGCATGCAGCTGAGCTGTGAGGTCTCCTGCAGCTTCCGTGCAGGAGAGCTCAAAGGGTCTTGGGTTGCCCACTATTTATGGAGGTGAGATGATTGACTCATAGTCCTATTTACATACTGACAGCAGATGTTAAGTTTCTTCCAATGGCTTCCAGCTTCCGTCAGACATTGATCAGCCCCATGGTTAGGTGGGCACATTGCACAATAGCCCTTGGCTATTGTATTGTTATCTGTCTCCCCTGAATCTACTCTGAGTTGGATGCATCCATCACTACCAGACACATCTATCACGACCACCACAGGTGGTTATTGCTTGAGCAAGGTTATGGGAAAAGGTCAGATGGGGAGGGAGAGCACACTGCCACAAGTGCCTATGTGCAATGTGCAACACCTGAAATCGGGAAAAGATTCATGGGAAGGGCAATACCTATTCCCTCCCAGCTCTGCTAGGAAATGAAATAATTGATTTTTATTTTATTAATTTATAGTTGTATAAAACTGCCAAAACCTGGCCAATATGATCAGGTTAGTGTCTGAGTTTCAAGGTTTAAATAACCATAAAACTTGGAAGTAGTTTGCGTTTTTTGGAGCTATTACATTGCAGTAGGTCCTAATTTTTTTCTTATTTTTTAGCTTTTCTCCTATATGAAGGATTTGTCTGACGATACAAATCCAAAGTTGTTATTGTATGGCATTTTCAAAGGTTCCTTACACAAACTTAGAAATGTTTCTCAGCTGTTGCATATGATATGAAGCAAGTTGAATAAAACAGTTTCTTTCAGAATTTTTCTTGTGCATCATGCCCAATTTTCATGATGCTTCTTATTTTCAAAATGATAATAATTAAATCCTTGTGATCTTGAGCTGTATTTTATTAGAAAACAAAGTGAGATGCTACAAATGTCCCAGGCTTCTAGAGGAAAACAAAAAATTACAAAAAATGTTTTAGGTAATGACAATCAATACTTCAGGATTTATTTTCGTTCACTTTTTTTCCAATCTGAGATTGAATGTATATTAACAGATCTCAATAATTTTTCAGTTTTTAATTTAATTCATTTCTTTTTCTTCCATTTTTATACTTTTAATTTTAAAACCATGTTTTACAAACTGCCTTTTATGGTTTATCGTTTGTTTGATCACTTACCACTTTTTTAGTAGTGACTCAGGTTTCAAAATAGGAAAACCAGTTACATTAGAATACAACACTTCATGTCAGCACACTTGCACATGTGATGCAGAATTGATAGACTCCATGATAGCCTGGATGGATCAGATTTTTCTATGCCTCTTGAAATCAAAGGCAGAGTACAGGTAGCTAAGCTGGTCTGGCATGCCTGTGCTGCCCCAGATTAATTTAATATCCATTATCACATGAATATTTCTTTCCACAAATTTCAAATGGAATTATGGGGCCTGAAACTATACATTTTCCTGTGTGTATAATGCAATCAAAAATACTTGCCTTCGCAGACTCTCTACTGGTGGGGGAAGGAAGATAATGTGTTTGTGTCCCTATTCATCAGATGCCGGGATAAATCCTTATGTAGAAGTGCTCCACCAGTCCTTAGACCTGGTTCCTGACTCAATGAACACAGAGTGTAAAATCCCATAGAAAGCAACAGATAAAAGGACAAAACACAGAAATTAAGTCATGAGAGTTAATGGCTGTCAAAGTGCAGGTAAATCATCATTCTTGGTAGGGAGGGAGGATTTGATTTTTTTGTTTTTAATTAATTTATATATTACAGCAGACAGAGTAGGGAGAATGGGATAATAGAAGAGATAAGGTAGTGCTACAAACAAAAATTAAAATCAGGAAATGGAGGAGATGTTGAGAAAAACAGAAGGAAGATGGGGGGAAAAGGGACATTTTCTGCTTCAGAACTACAGCAGTGTATCAGAGATTGTATCAGTAATGAGTTTACAACACCTTGCTGAAGCAACTGAAAGTTTGCAGGCTAAAATATAAATTAGAAATGATTCTTGCAGACATGTTTATCACATCGTGAATCCCCAGCAAGCAACTTTATGAGGTCTTCCTCTCCATTGGTGTCTAATGATATTTGTATCAACCTTCATACAGCATTGCACCAGTGTCTTCACAGTTTTGTATGTACACTGCTTGACTAGTTTGACACCTTAACATCATTCTCTGTTTTAGATGACAGTGCTTTGATAATTTTATGGCAATAATTAAATCAAAGCCTGACAAGAGAAAATGTCAACAGCTTAGTTAAAATTACTTAAATAAGGGCTAGAGATGAGTAGTTTATTGTTTGAAGTTTAAAATTAAAAAAATACATTAGTGAAGGATGGAAAGATGGTGAGGAAAGATAAGAATATCATACACATATCTGTGTGTATAGATAAATAGAAAATGTCTTCTGCAAAACCACACATGTATAGGTATGCTCACACACATATATTTATGTATGCATATCGGTGGTTGTTTTCATGGCTCACCCTTGGCAAAAGGCCTGTGTAATAACATTCGTCAAGATAAGAATATGGGTGTAGTCACTCTGAGTGAATCAAATCCACCAGGCTGTCTGGAAGGGCATCTGCCCTGAAACTGATCACATTAAAGCAGAAGGTGACCATCCAGGTGACCAGCCCTGGGGTTGGAGGACCCAGCTCTGCCCAGGGGGTGTGAGGGGGCACCCGCACCCCAGGGAGGGGATAGGGAGAGTGGGGTGCATGTGGCCAGGAAGAGCAAGGGGGTCTATATGTGTGATTAGAGGCTTGGGGGGTTGGTTATAGGAGGATATTCTTTAAAAATTAAAATGTTTATTAATATTTTGTAACTATCTAGTATTGTAGTTTATCTGCTGACATAGATCCTGACTGTATAGTTCACTGATTGGCAGTTACATAGACGTCATCAAGAAATCAATAAACCACTTTGATCCTGACTTGGTTTAAACTATGTGAAGTAGAAAACATGACACCATTTGGATTGAAAAACCTTCAAAAAACAAACTCCAAACCAAACAAACCATCCAATACTCAACTGTAAGTTTAATCTCTACGGCAGTCTGGTTAGGAAAGATATTAAACCTGGAAAATCATTACATACAATAGAAAAGTCAAGTCAATTACAGTGCTATCACTGTCACAATGTTGCTTGTGATGGAAGCTCAGGCTTTAAGTCACATGTTGCTTCCTTTTTTACTACAGCTAATCCTTCATGCAACCTACAGAGCCCCGGCACCTGGATGTGCTATGAAGAGGAATGGACTTCCAGGGATACTGACAAAATGATACTTGTGCATGAACATCAAGGAGAAGATTATAAACAGTCTCAGTTTAATGAGTCCTCTCAAGACTTGGATATTGCAGCTCTGGTCTCTCTCACACTTGTCATTTACATAAAGAGTCAGTTTTAAAATCCAGGAATGTACCAAACACTAAAAAACATGCAATATCCAGACTTTCTTTCTTTGGGAGAATACACCTGAGAATAGACCTCTCCATACTTTTACGTACAGGGAAAAATTACAACTTTCACAGATATGTAAACTCTAGATGAAATATGGGTAAAACTGCTTTGACATTGGCCCTAAGCCATTTTCATTTTCTATAGAGATCTTTATTCATTTGCATCATCAAATTTATAATTAAACATTATTTTCAATAACTTGTAAGTACGCTTAAATATTTTTATTACCTTTCAGCTGGGAGGATAATATTGTAATATTTCTGGCTATAAGCAAAACTAGAAGAGATTATAATCTTATGTTTTTATAAGGTTCCAAATCCATTTCCAGAGCTCTCAAATAATCAGATGTGGAAACAGGCCAATGAAGGAAAATCTAAAAAAACAGCTTATATACACTGGGAAAGCAAATAGAATTAGCTACATTTTCATAAATGTATTGATAATAGTTGATTTTTATAATTGTAATAATTTATAATAAAGAATTTGAAGTTTGAGATTTAATCTATACAGACTTTTTGGCAATTTGTTGTGTGTGTGAAAAATTCTTGCCCTGCCTGGTCCAGACAACTGAAGCACTACAATCCACTGGAAATGCAGTGGATAAACAAACCAGATGAACATTCATAACCCAGAATGTAATTCAATCCTTTCACTGTATCTAGCTACTTCGGAATCCTTCCTCTGAGATTAGATAATTTTCCATCAGGTCTGTAAAATCAGTCTTGTGCTTTTCATTTCTCCCTGACTTTTGATGCAAATAGACCTGGATTTCTGAGGGTGCTTTGACATTATGAACCATGCCATGTCTTCTACTGTGTATTTGAAGTAATTTTCTACAGAGAAGCTGAAGAAGCTTTTTCAAAGTTCTTTATTTTCTGTCTAAATACATGTGTGCATGTATGTTTGTATGTATGGATGCATTTTATAAAATAATGCTTAGATTCCTACTACAAAGTGAAATGCTCCAAATAAATAATAAATTGAAGAATTAAAGTAGTGACAATTTTACCCGCTATTATCAGAAGTAAATGATTACTGAATTACATTACAGTTAATTATTTTTCCCTACTTAATTACCTAAACAATATTTTTTTTATTGAGTGTTTAATGCTTAGCTCAGCTATCATATTTTTCTGCTGCTTCCTTATAATTCACTGTGAGGTTATTTTTCCTTTTTTTTAGACAGACCTAGTCTTTGACCTTACAATACTAAAGGCAATACTAAAGACACTGACTTGAGTAAGTGGATGACTGATGCACTGAATGCTCTAACAGAAAAGAGATCCTATTTGAATCTTTCTGGATTTTATTCTGTACTGTGATCTGTTAATTTGTATTTTATAATTAATTTTCTAAATATTAACATTCATTTCTGAGTATAAAGACACAAAGCAAACTTAATTTAATGAAAAAGTTACTTGGTTCTCAGGGCTCTGCTTTCAGCCACTGCTTGTGTAAATGCATCTATAAGAAACATATCTCTAAAGATATGTATGTATATATAAATATGTATATGTATGTATAGGTACATATATGCACATGGGTGTGTATGTATATGAACATGTGAGTGTATGTTCATAAAGATAGATACCTTTTCTCTCATGTAAAAAAGGGTGAATGTAGTTGGATAACAGTGTATGTATCCATTTGCTCTGCAGTTACCAGCCCCCAATTGTGTAAAACAAGTAAACAATACATAGAAATATTGAAAGTAATTTTTTTACAGTGTCTGTTAAAGTCTGTTTTTACCTGAAGACTATAGATATAAATATATACTTTACAGTAATAACAATATTCTTTTCTTGTCTCTTTATTTTATAATGTAGTTGCACTTATAACTGGTTAACCGATTTTGGGGGGCTGTGTTAGGTCACTGTATTACTGAGCTGGAACAAAAATCTGATAAACATTATTGTGCTTAGATAACAGTAAATAAAATTTAAAAGCAATCACATTAAAAGTGTATTTTTCTATTTCCAGAAGACACAGTGGTAAATAAAGACTACCAGAAAAGATTACTACCTGTTCTGTTCATAAGATAGTTACTGGGGTTTCTTGGTTTGGTTGTTTTGGTGTAGGGGTTTTGTTTGTTTGTGTTTTGTTTTGTTTCATTTTCTTTTGTTTTTAATGTCTTGTAGTGGTGAATGTGAACCAGGAAAGCATCAGTCAGCAAATCTGTTTTTCTGCCTACTTTCCTCCGGACTGGAATACTCTACTCTCTTTCAAAGATGCCTCTCTGTTATGTTTCATTAATTGATTTTGCGACAAGACAGCTCTTCAAACCTCTCTCCAATGGTCTTTGCATTTAGTTCTCTGCCTTTTGCTTCTGTCAGAGCAGCAGTGTTGTTTCATAGCTTTTAATTTGCTCCTTATATTTCCTTTTGTCTCACACATATCTTCTCCTTTTTCTGAAGTTCTTTTTGAATGCATCAAATATGCAAAGGAAATATTTAGCAACACATTCCTGTAGATCAATTAAAAAGTTTTTAATAGATTTTCTTTTGCCCAGAAAAAGCCTGATTTCCCTCGTGAATAGGCTATGAGTACCTGTCATGTGGCTGGTTGGAGAGAAACAAATAACAGCTAATTGGAGAGCAGTGAACAAATACTATAAATTGGGAAAACAAGCCTGTTATTTCACCTGGGCTGATAGGGTCCTACAGAAGGTTATTTTGTTGTAGTTGGTGTAAGCAGGACCACACTGAGAAGTTCTAAGCAAGTACTGGTACTCTTCTTCCTCACTGTTCCTCAGATGTGAGTGACAAATTTCAGGCTGATATTTTTGCAAAGGTGGGCAAAATTGTATTTTTCAAAAATTATTTTCATGTAACCATAGTAACAACATTTTCCTACATCTTTAGCGCTGGAAATTGTAAATGGGGGGCCACTGAGAGATAGAAATGAAAGGGCCTCATTTCTGGGAAACCTGCAATCATGCCATCAGAGTACTAGAGGAACTGAAGTGTGACAAAGTGGTGGCTGCTTATAGTGTATCAAATTTTAGTCACTGATGCATTTCACTTCAGGTTTACAGAAACATGAGAGAACACAGCAAGTGGAGAGTGCCAGTAAGGAAGAAAATCTTAACTATTTCCTTATTTTCTTTCCTGCACTAATACAGCCTTCTCCAATTCATGCAATTAGCACATGGGTTATTTTACGGAAGCATATATACACAGCTGTGCATACCTCACACAAAAGTGTGGCAGATTGTATTTTGCTATCAAACCAGCCAGCAATCAAATTTTCAGAATGATTGCCTAAAAATGTTCAGGCGAAGAGAGTGAATGTGTTAGCATATCACATCCATTGTGAGTACATTTTTTTATATGCCTTGCCTAGAATCCTATAGGTATATTTCTAAGGAAGTCTTATCTATTTCTCTCAATTCTTTTGAAATTTTTGTATTACGCATAAGTGGTTTTTACACAGTAAGAGCCATCAGCAGTAGTGACAATGTTTTCTTAAGTGTATGTTGAAAGAAAAGCAAAATAGAATAAAAATGTAAGTGCTGCTAGAGTTAAAAACACCTGATTATTCACACACAAAAATGTTCTAGACATCTACACACATATTTTACTAAGGAAACATCTCTTTAGCAATATATCTTTTCACAGAGAAACCTTCCCACACTTTGGCTTAATTGGAAAGGTGTATTGGTTTACTTAAAGCTGAACATGGTAGTCTGATTTCAGTAAGATACTAATAAATATCTTTTTTTATCAAAGCCAAGGACAACTGCAACCATTTATTCAACATGTACCATACATACAGATATGGTCAAAATATGCTTAGGGCTTAAGTCTTCCTATAAGTGGGGCAAAATATGAGAATCATATATCTTGCCTTTGAGATGATATAGTGAAATTTTGCTTAAAAGTATAAGCAAAGAATTGATGTTGATTCAGTCGGATTTATCACCTTCATGCAGACAGATCTGCTGGGTCAGTCATACAGAACAGCAGGGAATCATGCTGTGTGAGTTGCTTAACTTGGATTTCATTGTTTAATAAGCCCATATTGATGCAAACAGCAGTTTTTATTTGCTCAATGCTTACAAAGACCCAACTAAATTTTTAAAGAATTTCACTCCCCAGGTGATGTGGAACATGCAGTTCAAGTTTTGAGCATCTCCAAGGGTATCTAACTTGTCATCTTCGAGGACAAGGTGCAACCGAAGGCAGGTCTCGGGGAAGCATATCATGGCACCTTCTTTACTTTCTCTTCCTGTAAGACACTTTTGTACAGTTCTTTAAAAGATGTAAAATGTCTTAAATGAGACACTTAGACCTCCATCTCTATTTCAACTACTGTAGACCAAGTATTTAACTCATTGTTTGACTTCTGGGAGACAATGTAAGGGTTGTTGTTTATCAGTGTAGTGAGCAGAAAATAGTAAAATATGACTAAAATTATCCTTCTAGAAGATGATATCTAGTATTTTTGAGCTACAACATCCACTGGAAAGTCTGATTAAGATACCAGTTTCAAGCTGTAAGCCAAAAAGCATAAGACTATACATACCAAGTAAAACTTCTATCAGTTCTACCCAAACTGGGCGCTGGCAGAAAGCTGTAGCCTCTCTTTGGAAGTCTTGCAATCATCATGTGTGCTTTTATTTACACAGCTTCTTGTCCAGTGCTATCACAGAATGTTTTCAAAAATGCCTAGGGCTTTACATAATCCTTGTACCTAGTAAGGACAAATATAATGCCTCTCTACACCATTGCCCTGCAAATATATCTCAGTCATTAAAATTAAGAATCTTTTTTCTTTATTTCAGAAAAGAAAACTTGACATTAACTTGTGACAGGGTAAGATTCACTGAATCAGCCAAGCTGAGAGTCCAGAATTCTTACACTATGTTGCTCAATGATACATCTTCTACAGGCTTTAGTTTTCTCTTGTGATTAGTTTTATTTCAGCAGTATTTATACTCTGGCATACAGACTGCCATAGAGGATTCTTGCCATCTGTTGGCTTATTCACATGTGGAATTCTGCTTTAAATTGTATTTCATAATGTTATAATACCCAAATGTGTATATTCTAAGCATATCATAGAAGATTGGAACATATATGAAAAAAAAGTTTTCATTTATATGTATACACAAATTTCATTGATATATGTATATATTCATTTATATATGTGTATTTATATATACACCAATGAAATTATATATATATATATTTGTATTCTATTTGTTCAGAGTTCAAATGATTTACCTGTTAAAAATTACTTTATCACATAAGAAGTTGCCACGTAGTGGTGGGAATCAGTCTAAGGTTGTCAAGACAATTTCACGGGATCATAGAATCATAGAATGTTTTGGGTTGGAAGGGACCCCTAGAGGTCATCTAGTCCAACCCCCCTGCAGTCAGCAGGGACACCCCTAACTAGATCAGGTTGCTCAGAGCCCCATCCAACCTGGTCTTGAATCATAGAATCATAGAATCATTAAGGTTTGAAAAGACCTTTACGATCAAGTGCAACCGTAAACCTAACATTGCCAAGTCCACCACCAAACCATGTTCCAAAGTGCCACATCTACATGGTTTTTAAATTTTTCCAGGTATGGTGGCTCAAGCATTGCCCTGGGCAGCCTGTTCCAATGCTTGACAACCCTTTCAGTGAAGAAATTTTTCCTAATATCGAATCTAAACCTCCCCTGGTGCAACTTGAGGCCATTTCCTCCTGTCCTATTAATATATTTCTTAATGATACAAATGGATTCTCATCATATTCCTGTGGATACTTTTCTTACCTTACCCAAAGGGGTATCAGATTTCACGTTAACATATGAGCTATTCCTTTAATTTTATTTACCTGAAAACATAAGAAAACAAGCACAGAACAGTTAGTGGTTTCATCTACTACATGTGTAGATGTGTACATTCAATATCAGATCCTTATGTCTGTTTTAGAATTTGAAAGAAGAGCAAAGAAAAGCTACTAAGCTCATAAGGTAATTTTAACTGGATACTTCATAACAAGTGCTAGAACTAAATAACACATTTCTCTATGTTGTAACAAAAACCTATATAATTTAGTCACATATATTTTGTGTTCCGCCTCTCTATTGAATAACTGCAAATAACAATACCTAAGCCAGATGCCCTTCTCTATAAACTACCAACTAATTTAATTGTTATTTACACATATGTATTTTTATGCATACTTATATAAATAAATATATATTTATATAATCATATATATATATTATATATATAAGCAAATGGTGCTGTATTTGATGAAGGAAAACCAAAGACGGCAATGTAAGGAAACCCAATGAGTTTGTAAGTATGATTGACTTCTTGTTTGCTCTCCTAAGAGCAGAACAAATTTTTGTTGTTTTAGAGACTGAAAAATAATATTTTTTCTGGTTGTCCAATTATGACATTTGTTAACTAAAGCAGTAGTCTTAGAGTTTCAGTATTTTACTTCCGTACAAAGGTGTTACAAATACATTTTTCATCTTCTTGATATAAAAAGATATTAAAAATATTTTCAAGCAAGTATAAATTGTCTTTGCTCTTCTTGTTAGTTTTAAGTCTAATAAAACTATCCAAACTCTCTGATCCCAAAATTTTTCTGATGTGGACTTCCATTTGTGCTATAGTGGTATACAAATATAATTCATATACGAGAATTAGTTATCACTACATAAAAAATTGTGCTGTTAATGTATTCCTTAGGAACTTTGGATTATTGTTTTGCAGCAAACTTGAGGTCCATTAAGAATAGTATCCTCTGGAAATAGTTGATACATGGCACCATGGGGAAATGAATACTAGTTGAAACCATTTGACCTAGTAAGGAAGAGAAAAAAAAGAAAAAAAAAAAAATTAAATTCATCCCATGTCCTACTCAGGTAAATATCTAAATTCAAAATCAGGTTGTCTTATGTAATTGCAGTACTGAAAACAGAAAAGATCTCTCAGAAGTGTGCAGACATGACAGCATAAACAAAGAATACCTTCACAGAGAAATTAGGTATTGCTGTGCAGGTTCAAACATCCTGTTCATTCTAAAACAGAAAATTTGAAGTTAGACTCAGATCTTCAATATTATTTAAGTAATTAAATTAAATTGATTTACGTGTAGTTAGGGACCCGTAAATAGGTATCCAACCAGTTTGAGCATCATAATACTGATTTTTAGACATTTTGGACTCTTTTAGACTATTATGCAAAGTTAACCATTCAGTGTTTTTGAGGTCTATGCCATAGATTTACAGACACTTGTGTTCTGTGCCTAACCCTAAACCCTGGAATGCTAGGGAAAATGTAGCGATCACTCTCTACTGCTCTGAATGAACCACCTTATGTCCAGAAGATAGAGCTGTTGGTGCCAGACTCAGATTCATAAGACATTCTCACAGAATTTCACTCCGTTGAGTACATTCACTAATTTCAGCCCATCTAACTCAGGGATGTATGGACAGAACTTTGCTCTTCAGTGTAGATGTGCCTTCTCTATTAATATTAGGCATCTAAGTTTCAGTTACATTATTGGTTTGAACCTTCTCCACTGCATGCCTGCTAACATAGTCCTTTTACTAGGTAATTCCCAAGACAAAACCCAGAGCAGATCAGTGTTAGGATCCAATTTTGTTTGGATGAGAGGAAGGCCCCCTTCTCACCCCCCAGGTGAGACTGGGAGGCCAGGGGCGGCTGGACTGACCTCTCGTTTCAGGTTCAATCCCTTGGAGCAAGATTAAGACACAAACGAGGTCAGATGTCATAAATCCACCCATTTATTAACTGTTTGGGGGAAAGAGAAAAAGTGATAGGAAAAGAAGGAAGGAAAGATAGGAAATCAAGTGAGAGGTCTGGATAGAAGAGAGCAGACAGTCACCACCATGGACCCGCAGCGTCCTGGGTGCCCATGCTTCTGGGGTCTTCAGTGATCACACACGGAGTCTTCCGTGGTCTCTCACAAGGCCAGTGATCTTCTTCCCAGAGTCTTCAATGGTCTCCCATGAGGTCCCCCTGCAGCCTGAGACTGCGGCCTTTTTTACAGAGTACAGTCTAGCACACGCGTACACATTTCGCACGCTTTACTTTTGGCAGGCTCTGTTTGCGCCCTTTCTTGTTGCTGGGCGGGGGCAGGGTTCTGCTCGCATGCTTTGAGTGGCAGCAAACTGCAAGTCTTGGTGGGCAGGCGGCCCTGCCTGGCTGCCTGCAGCTTCAGCCAGCCTACAAACCACCTTGCGTGGGGCAATGCTGATCTTTGCAGATCGCCACACAAAGGAGCAAGCTTTGAGACAGCTGGCTATTCAGTCTCCCACAGTCAGGAGTTAAACTGTTTCAGGAGATACTCCTGCAGGCTCCAGGTCCTGCCTCCTCTCTCTAGCCTAGTCCTATGACAATGCTTCAACAAATGTTGCAATTCTGTTAATCTTAAGCAAATGTTAACTTAAGCAAATGGTTAAAAAGCCTAAGGTGGAAAGACACGATCACAATGAGGCCCAGGAAAGACTGACACAGTAGTTGTGTACCTTATATGAGGTAGGTGATTAGGTATAAAACTGGAAAAAAAGGAGGATCTCCTGATAACAAGAATATTCCTGTGTACCCACAGGCAGACATAATGCTGGCTTGTCATTGAGTTCAAGTATGTGCTAGCAGGACTGTGCAAAATGAAACAGAATTCTGAAGAAGCTTATGCAAAAGTAAGTTTTTGGAATACATTTATACAGAGTTTGAATTTGCCACATGCTGACTATTTCTAATAGTACCACTAAAAAAATATAAAAGCCTTTTCTCAAAAAGAAAGGAAAAGGAGGTATCCTCTTCATATGTCCTTTAAACCCTGTTGCACACAAAAACTAAATAGCTAGATTGTTCAACATTGCTGTGAGCAAACGTTGCTTTGTTTAATTTGAAGCAGGTATCCAAATAAAAATTCTTCCATTATTCGTCCTCATCTTGCTACAGAAACTTTCTTGAGGGAGATCAAGTTTGTGAAAAACCTTCAGCATTCATTATGACATAAGAAGACTGAAGATGATTTTGAATTTTGTCAGCTTCAATACTCAAACCTGACTTCTATCTGTTAGGCTGTATCTCTTCCTTTAGTAAATAATAGCTGTTTTGTGATAGTACCTAGTAGTCATTTGACCACTTCTGACCTTTCTGGTTTTATCTAACACAGATTTGAAGAAGAAAAGCAAATGATCAGCTACTAGCAGAAAAATTCAGAAGGTCCATATACCTGTTACACTTTAAACAAGTAATTTAGATTTAGTTTTCAAAAGAAGCATGAAGTGAGGCAGAATACACTTAATACTAGTACTTTCTATTTCTAGAATCAGACATGCTAAGAGAAAACTATCACTTTCCTTGGAATGGGGAACATGCTCCATTGCTCTATAGGTCTTGTGAAATGTTTGAACATGTTTCAAAATCTCAAAATTCTGATACCATGAAAAATAGGAGTGCATTAATGAGAAAAATTGTTTGGTATGGGAAACATTTTCCAAGCTAATTCATTTGGTTTTGGTTTGTGGTTTGTTTTGGTCTGTTTTGTTGGGTTTTTTTTTTTTTTTTTGGGGGGGGGTGGGGGCAGCGGGCCAAGGGGGTGAGAATCAGTTGCTTTTTGCTTGTTAGAATTTATGAAAGGAAGTGCGTTGCTGGGGAGGATTTTTTCAAGTAATTCATCTTTCAGCTTAGAGAAATTATAGGGAGAAAACAACTGTCTGCTATAGAAATAATCCCTAAAAATAAAACAGTCTCCAGCTCTCAGAGAAACCAGACTCAAAGAGTATGATTTAAAAAACATATTGAAACAGAAATCAAATTATATTTATGAAAATTTGGGGGGTGGGGGGAGGGGCAAAATAAAATTTTATTCTGTGCCAAACAAATACTTCTACAGGTACAACTGAGCTGAAAGTACAATACCTATCGTGAATTAGAGAGGGCTTTTAGAAATTTAATTATACATATACAATTAAAAAGTTAAAAGAACTGCATAGTGGTCATGAATTGCCCCTTGCAAGTAGCTATTAATCAGTCCATGAACAAATGTAATACTTCTAACTAATGTCTTGCATAGCCAAGAAGAAAGGAAGGATTAATGACATCATTACATTCAAGTGTGTGTGTTTTGATGTAGGTGATATCTAAGCATCAAAGGTGTTTCGGGGTAAAGAATGGCTATGCAACTCACCCTATTGGTGGCTATTTGTTCACTGTTCTCCTTTTCCCACAATTCTTTCTAATGATTTGATCCATTTAAATAGCTTTAAATAATTTCTGTAACCAAACGGAACAAAAGAAAATGTATTATGGCAGCACGTATTGTATTGTAGGTGCCAAACAATACTTGTTAAAATAATTTTTAGTCCTTCATGTATTCTTGAGCATCAGCTACTTTCTCTTATTCAATATAATTATTCAGATTTTCTTTTATAAATTAACAGAAGGAAGGCAGCATAATTCAAGTCTTCTCAGTTATCCTCTGAATTTTATGATCCCCTGCATGCTTCATTCAGTTCTTGTCTCAAGTAGAATGAATCATAGAATCATAGAATTTTTGGGGTTGGAAGGGACCACTAGAGGTCATCGAGTCCAACCCCCCTGCAGTCAGCAGGGAAACTGCTAACTAGATCAGGCTGCTCAGAGCCCCATCCAACCTGGCCTTGAATGTTTCCAGGGATGGGGCCTCCACTACCTCTCTGGGCAACCTGTTCCAGTGTTTCACCACCCTCATTGTAAAGAATTTCTTCCTTATATCTAGTCTAAACCTACCCTGATTTAGTTTAAAACCATTACCCCTTGTCCTGACACAGCTGGCCCTACTAAAAAGATTTTCCCCATCTTTCCTATAGGCCCCCTTTAGGTATTGAAAGGCCGCAATCAGGTCTCCCCACAGCCTTCTTTTCTCTAGTCTGAACAAGCCCAACTCTCTCAGCCTGTCCTCATAGGAGAGGTGCTCCAGCCCTCGGATCATTTTAGTAGCCCTCTTTGGACCCGCTCCAAGAGTTCCATGTCCTTCTTGTGCTGAGGGCTCCAGAGCTGGATGGAGTACTCCAGGTGAGGTCTCACCAGAGCTGAGTAGAGGGGCAGAATCACCTCCCTTGACCTGCTGGCCACACTCCTCCTGATGCAGCCCAGAGTACGGTTGGCCTTCTGGGCTGCCAGCGTACATTGCCGGCTCATATCCAGCTTTTCATCCACCAGCACCCCCAAGTCCCTCTCGGCAGGGCTGCTCTCAATCCTTTCTCCCCCCAGCCTGTATTGATACTAGGGGTTACCCCGTCCCAGGTGCAGGACCTTGCACTTGGCCTTGTTGAACCTCATGAGGTTCACACAGGCCCACCTCTCCAGCCTGTCCAGGTCCCTCTGGATGACATCCCGTCCTTCTGGTGTGTCAACCGCACCACTCAGTTTGGTATCATCTGCAAACTTGCCGAGGGTGCACTCGATCTCACTGTCTAAGTCATTGATGAAAACATTAAACAGCACCGGTCCCAGTACGGACCCCTGAGGGACACCACTCGTCAGCGGTCTCCATCCAGACATCGAGCCGTTGACCACTACCCTCTGGATGCGACCATCCAGTCAGTTCCTTTTCCACCAAACAGTCCACCCATCAAATCCATATATCCCCAATTTAGAGAGAAGGATGTTGTGGGGGACAGTGTCAAAGTCTTTGCAGAAGTCCAGAGAGATGACATCGATTGGTTTTCCTTTATCCACCATTGTCGTCACACCGTCATAGAAAGTCACTAGGTTCGTCAGGCAGGACGTGCCCTTGGTGAAGCCATGCTGGCTATCTCGAATTATCTCCCTGGCCTCCATGTGCTTTAGCATAGCTTCTAGGAGGATCTGTTCCATGATCTTCCCAGGCACAGCGGTGAGGCTGAAAAGTATGGAGATCTGTGCTGCAGTGCAGCTAAATGTCTATAAGACAGTCATGTTGAGACAGAGAAGTGATGTTGTTAACCCAGTGTCCTGTCTCTCACAAGTGGAGATAGCAGATGCATACAGAACATTATAAGAAATAAGTAAGTATAAAGTGGTATTTCCTCAGCATGCTATCCCAACCTCTGAAAATTAATAGCTTTGAGACTTTCAGATTAAGAAATGGCATTTTAGCTTATGTCTCTCCTGGAAAATAATGTAGCACCAGAATTCATCCCTAGTCCCTGCTCCTTAGAATAGCTCACTCCCAGGCTATATTTATGATTGAAATAACTAGTTTCCTTTCAGACAAATCCAGGTTCATGTTCTGGAGAGAGTTCACTCCACAAACTACCCCACAGAGTCTTTATAGACAAAACTGCGCCGGTTTTTGCTTCCTCTAGTATATGATGGTACTGTCCCAGTGCATTCTGTGCCCTCACACAACGCTATTTTTTTTTCATGTCACATCCTCGGTCCATACTGCCAAAATTGCTGTATCATTTTTGGAACTTGGATCCAAAAAATTGTCTAAAAATTAATAGTTATCTTGGAGCTTATGGAGTACTGACTACATTCTTGAAGAGACTTGGGCCCAAGGACTTTCAATATGGTTGTATCAGCCCACTTGAGTGATGTCTAGTCCTGAGCATGTGCGAACATGAGTTATTCTGCATTACTTGTTTTGAGGGTTACATCTCATTTCCTAGAGCGGGTTCCTTTACCAATGTAGGGGTTGCTTCCATGTTTAATAGTCCCTGGAGACTTTTCTTCCACAAAGTAGCCTAATGCATCTGTTAAATGCCAGCTGGAGACCTAAGAAAAAGAAAGGAAAAAAAAAAAAAAAAAAACAAATCAAAGTTTATTGAAACTATGTGGTAGGATATGCTACAAGTATAAGGTAACAAGTGAGGAGCAAAGTGTTGAGTTGGGAACCACATAGAAGATGTGAAGAAGAACACACAAGAGATGTACTAGCTTCTGTTAACAAGAGAAACTTTCTTTATACTCTGCAAATTTTCTAGTTATCAAGTTTTTACTAGCTTGCTGGGTTTTCTGATACAGCTTTGTTTACTGTTAAGTTATTTTTCTTTTTCTTCTCATTCCTTTCTGAGTTGAAGAGGTAGAACTACAGTAACACAACCTACCCTCAAGCCATTCCCTCTGAATGTCAGGTTGTGGAATACTACATAGTTAGAATGAAAAATTTAAATTCTCTCTTCTATTTAAAATCAATCCCAGAGAGGTTTTTGACTGTAATTATTTTTAATCTTCAATGTAATTTAGTATAGATCTACTTTGTATATATGCAAGATGATTCTTTATCCCAAAATGAGGATATTATATGAACAGGCATTATTACAACAGGATGCAGCAAAATATTTGGCATAAGCTCAAAAAGCTGCTACATCTGCAAGGATGTTAATTCCGCACTATGTTACAAATTCTTTACCACTGAGTAGGCAGCTGCAAAATCATGGATTTTTGGCTAAGTCATCAATACTGCCTTTTGATAAAATGGCATCTTTTCAATCTGTAGGCCTTTACATAATGTGTACGTGGGCTTTGCAGTAGCTGAGAGATGAGCAGGATTGCTCTCACTTTGCTGTTTGTGTTGGATTGCTCAATGCAGCCAGTGAATAATGGGTAACCAACATCTCTGCTTCACCAACTGGCAAATTTCAGCACTGAAATTTCTGTCACGAGGGAGTGCACTGAGACAGGTCACTTAGGCTGCATAGTAGAACCATAGATTTAAAAAATCAATAAGAATAGTTAGCCTGACTTCCTTTTCGACGGTTTGTACATTCTAAGGAAGATAGAAGATTGCAATGTACGTAATCTTCCATGGTATTTATGAAAAAGGAAAAAAAAATATAACAGCAGCTTTCAAGCATATTACACATCTTAGAATGTGTATGCATTCCTATTTTTTTATTTGTCTTTAAACACAATTCAGTATGTGCTTTATGTTTCTTCTTTCACGTTTTGCCATGATGGGGAACAACTTTGCTTTTCAAGTAGATGAGAATACGGATTTTCCCTCTAAGGGCCAAAAAAAGTGGTTTGAGATCAGCACATTACCTGTGAGAACTGGAATTCCATGAGAAATGAGTTGCAGTAGAAACTGTCACTAGTAAGTTTATTAAGTCAGCAAAATAGAAGACTGTCCATATGGGGATATTTACTAAATACTCTTAAGCAAACATAAGCAAAGGTTGAAGACTATTTGTAATGCTATTTATGGAAGGATTTCAGAAGCAGCTCAAGATTTGCAAGAATTTGTATACTATCAGAATTAGTAAACCCTCCAAATGCTCCTATAGAGATCAAAGTGTAGAGAAAATGCTGCCTGGAGGGTAATGGTGATGTCAGAGGTCCTAACTTGTGTGTTCTGTGAAGTGCTGGTGAAGGAAGAAGAGAAGCTATTGTAGTTAGCATATTTTGAAAATAAGGGAACTGCTAAATTCAGGGTGATAGTAAAGATTATCTGTGAACAGAATTGTACCTGCATGTATGTCCTGTATACAGAGATATAAGGTGCTGAAACAGATTAGTGAAACATTAATGGCTGCCTATTATAGAGGTCTCAGAGGTGAAATGTTAACAAATGAATGGGCTTCTTTTTTTAATACAAATCCTAGTCAACTGAGTTACCAGCATAAGACACCTGAGATGTATGTAAGTGCTCAGTCAGGACTTGGGTTTTTTATAGTCCGTTTTGATGACAGGGAACATCTGCAAAAATCAGATCCAAACCTCATTCTGCCTTTCTCCAGAATTTGTGATTACCTGAATGTAAGATTATGCTTTTGGCCATTTTTCTCCTTTGAGCAGGTTTAAAATATTTTGGCCAAAGTTTATCTACTTGCCAAATTGGCACATCTCAGTAAGACTGATATCACTAATGCCCCTCTGGTTTCAAACTTATGAAACAATCAGCTTCTGTTGGCTTTAGCATGCATTCTGGTCTTACTGATATTTTAAAAAGAGAGCAAATTCATTATCTGGAGCATTATTCTTCTAATACTTAGATATATTTTTAATCTCCAGCTCTGCATGAATAGATAATGACCTCATACTATCATAAAATTATAAAACAATTCAGGTTGGAAAGGACCTCTAGAGATCCTGCTCAAAACTATGAGACTAGACCAGTTTGCTCATGCCTTTGTCTAGTCAGGCTTTGAAAACAACCTCACTGGGAACTTGTTCTAGTGATTGATTGTCCTAACAGTGAAAAGATTTTCTCTTCTGTTATGCCACTAAACTGTCACTGGCTTTCTTACTAGTGTGCTCTCCTGGAAATTGAGGTGCATTTTTTTTTTATTTATTTGATACAATTGAAGCAAATAGGTGGTGTGTAAAGTCTTAAATGGAAATGATTTCATGTTTTAAATCTTTTCAGTCTTTCAACAGGTTGTTTCATAAAAGGTATATATATAAAGGAATATATCAATGGTTGCAAAGATCATCATGTCTTCACTAAACATATATACATATATATGCACAATAGGGAAGAACTTAGGTTACAGGCACAAAGACTTTTACAGAGTTTAGAAAAGTAAGCTAAAACTCACGGTTTGGGGTATGATCTTGCATATTGCTTTGCTCAGATTTTTACTATATATGGAGATGTCCTGGTTTTGGCTAAGATAGAGTTAATTATCTTTTTTTTCCAGGAAAATTTCTGCTCCAGTTTCCAGTGGGCAGTTCCCCAGAAAGAGTAGAGGACCTGATTTTACTTCCAATATAATAAAGGTACTTTTGGTTTGTATTTACAGGAAGTGAGTAACAAATACTGTGACCAGGACTAGAGGGGCCTTGCCCCTAGCCAGGTGGAGGAAAAGGGTCAACTGGGTTTACTGGACTGTGTGGGTTCAACAGCCTGACACAAGTGCATGGTGTACCCTAATGCCATCAAGCTGTATAGGGGCAGAACCCATCTGTATTTATCGAGTGACAGGCGGATCTCAACAGCTAACTGTATTGGAGGCTGAAGTGAGCCTAACTGGGAATGAGTGGCAAAGGCACCCCATTGTGACTGGCCCCAAGGCTCTGTGTATCCTTGGCATGGACTACCGTAAGAGAGGATATCTCAAGGATCCAAAATGGTATTGGTAGGGTTTTGGTATAGCCGCTTTGGAGGCAGAAGAAATTAAGAATCTGTCTGCCTTGCACAGTCTCTCAGAGTAACCTTCTACTGTGGGGTTGCCGAGTGTTGAAGAACAACAGGTGCCAATCAACGGTGCACAGCTGGCAATATCGCAGCAACCAGGACTCCCTGATTCCCATCCATAAGCAGATTGATTGACTGGAGAGCTAAGGAGTGATCAGCAAGACTCACTCACCCTTTAGCAGACCCACGGGGCCACTGCAAAAATCTAATGAAGAGTGGAGACTAACAGTAGACTGAAGTGGCCTGAATGAAATCATGGCACCGCTGAGTGTTGCTGTGCCAGACATGCTAGAACTTCAGTATGAACTAGAGTCAAAGGCAGCCAAGTGGTATGCCACACATGATATCGCTAATGCATTTTTCTCAATCCCTTTGGCAGCAGAGTGCAGGCCACAGTTTGCTTTTACCTGGAGGGGCATCTGGTACACCTGGAATCGCATGCCCCAGGGCTGGAAAGACAGCCCTACCATTTGCCATGGACTGATTCAGATGGCACTGGAACAGGGTAAGGCTCTGGAACACCTGCAATACATTGATGACATCATTGTATGGGGCAATACAGCAGAGGAAGCTTTTGAGAAAAGGAAGAAAATAGTCCAAATACTTCTGAAGGCAGTTTTATCATAAAACAGAATAAGGTCAAGGGACCTGCACAAGAGATCCAGGTTTTAGGAATAAAATGGCAAGATGGACATTTTCAGATCCCAATGGGTACGATCAACAAAATAACAACTGTGTCTCCAGCAACTAGCAAAAAGGAAACACAAGGTTTCTTAGGAATTGTGGGGGTTTGGAGAATGCATATTCTAAATTACCGTCTGATTGTAGGCCCTCTCTATTAAGTGACCCACAGAAGAACAATTTCACATGAGGCCCTGAGAATGACAAGCCTTTGAACAAATTAAATAGAATAGTTAATGCAGTAGCATTTTGGCCAGTCCAGGCAGGGAAAGGTGTAAAAAATGTGCTCTACACTGCAGCCAAGGAGAATTGCCTTTCCTGGAGCCTCTGGCAGAAAGCTCCAGGGGAGACTCGAGGCCGACTCCTAGGCTTTTGGAGTCAGGGATACAGAGGATCTGAGACCCACTATACTCCAACTTAGAAAGAGATATTGGCAGCATATGAAAGGGTTCAAGCTTCTTTGGAAATTATTGGTACTGAAGCACAGCTCCTCCTGGCACCCTGACTGCAGGTGCTGGGCTAGATGTTCAAAGGGAGGGTTCCCCTCTATACATGCAACTGATGCTACGTGGAGTAAATGGGTCACACTAATCACAGAATGGGCTTGAATAGGAAACCCCAGTCACCCAGGAATTTTGGAATTAGGCAAAGATTTCTGAGTATCACCAGAGGAAGAGGTGGTGCGTGCTGAAGAGGCCTCACTGTACAATAAACTGCCAGAAAATGAGAAGCAATATGCCCTGTTCACTGGTGGGTCCTGTCGTTTTGTGGGCAAAGATTGTTCTGGAGCACAAGTCTTACGAGGAGTGGCTGAAGTAACTGGGGTTGTTTAGCCCAGAGAAAAGGAGGCCGAGGGGAGACCTTACCATGCTCTACAACTGCCTGAAAGGAGGCTGTAGCAAGGTGGGGGTCAGTCTCTTCTCCCTGGTAATGGACGATAGGATGAGGGGAAATGGTCTGAAGTTGCGCCAGGGCAGGTTTGGTTAGACATTAGGAAAAATTTCTTGACAGAAAGGGTTATCAGGCGCTGGAATGGGCTGCCCGGGGAAGTGGTTGAGTCCCCATCCCTGGAGGTATTTAAAAGATGGGTAGACGAGGTGCTTAGGGACACAGTTTAATGGTGGGATGGCAGTGTTAGGTTGCCGATTGGACTTGATGATCTTAAAGGTCTTTTCCAAGCTAAGCGGTTCTATGATTCTATGATTCTATGAAAGCATCGGAGGTGGAAGGCTGCTGTATGGAGTCCTGTACAACAGGTTGTAGAAACTGCTGAAGGAGAAGGTGAATCAGGACAATTTGCAGAAGTGAAGGCTGTCCGGAGGGCTTCAGACATTGCTGACCAAGCTAAGTTTCCAGTGTTCTACCTCTATACTGACTCATGGATGGTGGCGAATGCCCTGCAGGGGTAGTGGCAGCAATGGAAGCAGAGCAACTGGCAGCACAGAGGCTGCTGCACTATGGCAAAATATTGCTGCCCAGGTAGAGAACCTAGCTGTAAAAGAACATCATGTAAATGCTCCTGTGCACAGGAGCCGGGCCACTGAAGAACATCAAAACAACCAGCAGGTGGATCAGGTTGCTAAGATTGAAGTGGCTCAGGTGAATCTGGACTGGAAAAATAAGGGTGAACTATTTCTAGCTCGGTGGGCCCCTGACACCTCAAGCCATCAAGGAAGAGATGAAAAATATAGATGAGCTCATGATCAAGAGATGGACTTGACCATGGACACTATTGCACAGTTTATTCATGTATGTGAAACATGTGCTGCGATCAAGCAAGCCAAGCAGTTAAAGCCTCTCTGGTATGGAGGACGATTGCTGAAATATAAATATGGAGAGGCTTGCCAAATTGATTATATCACACTCCCACAAAACCGCCAAGGCAAGCACAATGTGCTTACAATGGTGGAAGCAATGACCATATCACTGGAAACATATCCCGTGACACAGACCACTGCTCGGAACACTATCTTGGGTCTTGAAAAACAAGTCCTGTGGTGACATGGCACCCCAGAAAGAATTGAGACAGACAACAGGACTCATTTCCGAAACAACCTCACAGACACCTGGGCCAAAGAGCATGGTATTGAGTGGGTCTGTCACATCCCCTATCATGCACCAGCCTCTGGGAAAATCAAACGATACAATGGACTGTTAAAGACTACACTGAGAGCAATGGGTGGTGGGGCATTCAAACATTGTGATACATATTTAGCAAAAGCCACCTGGTTAGTCAACACTAGGGGATCTGCCAATCAAGCTGGCCCTGACCAATCAAAACTCTCCTGTACTGTAGAAGGGGATAAAGACCCTGTAGTGCACATAAAAAATATGCCAGGGAATACAGTTGGGGTTATTCCTCACTTGGGCAAAGGCAAGCCCCTTTGTGGGATTGCTTTTGCTCAAGGACCTGGGTGTACTTGGTGGATATTGCAGAAGGATTGTTAAGTCCAATGTGTACATCAAGGGGACTTGATTTTGGGTGAGAATAGCCAATGATTTGAATTGTATTAATTGCTATATAATACTATATGCCATCACTTTTATGGTTGCTACGTGCCATTTCAATGGTTTTATAATAAGAATCACCCAAATTAATGATGAATGAACTTTGATGACACCGAGCAAAGAGCAGCAATTTCAGAACCAGTGAAGCACAACAGTGATGGAACCAGAACTAGCTTCAGCATGAAAAATCCAACACCACACACCATTTCTCCTGCCCTGAAGGACTGTCACGATGGATGGAGCCCAAAGTCATGGACTAAATGAACCCAATGGATGTTTTAGAGGGATGGTCCATAGACTAAGGCAATGGTATCTATATGTTTATGTCAAAGTACAGGAAAAGTGGTAGTAATTAACTGGCATATATTAGGAAGTGTAGAATGTAGGCGTGACATAGATGGTATAGAATAAAGGGTGGATACTGTCCTGGTTTCAGCTGGGATGGACTTAATGTTCTTCCTAGCAACTGACGTAGTGCTGTGTTTTGGATTTAGTATGAGAAGAATGTTGATAACACACTGATGTTTTAGTTGTTGATTAGTGTTTACACTAAGTCAAGGACTTTTTTTTTCAGCTTCCCATGCTCTGCCAGATGCACAAGAAGCTGTAAGCCAGGACAGCTGACCCAAACTGATCAAAGGGACATTCCATACCATATGACGCCATGCTCAGTATGTAAGTTGGAGGGAGTTGGCTGAGGACAGTGGCCGCTGCTTAGGGACTGGCCGGGATTATTAAATGGGTGGTAAGCAATTGCATTATGCTTCACTTGCTTTGCATATTCTTTTTATTATTGTTGTTGTTGTTATTATTATTATTTTATTTTATTTAAATTAGTAAACTGTCTTTATCTCAACACACAAGTTTTCTCACTTTTACTCTTTCAATTTTTTCCCCCATCCCACCAGGGGCTTGGGAGTCAGCAAGAGGCTTTGTGGTGCTTAGTTGCTGGCTAGGGTTAAACCATAACAGTAAACTGCAATATTTTTCCATTAAAATGTATGATATTTTGTGAATGCAGATTTTGATTACTTTTTTTTTTCTTCCTTTACAAACACTCTTCCCCAATTTTCCCATTTCAGAATTTCTTGGCATAAAAAATACATACTTTCCATTTTCTCCAGGGAAAACTTTGCTCTGTTTGAGCTTAGCATTGTTATCCATCAATCACTCATCAGTCTTTATTTTATGTATTTTCATCTTCTCATACTGCCTTGCCAGCGAAGAGTCTGGAGGTGCACCAGAATCTGGGAGTGGACACAGTGAGTACAGCTGACTCAAACTGGCCGAAGGGATATTCCATACCATAAGATGTCATGCCAAGCAAAACAATGTGGAGACCTCGCTAGGGGAGCACAGCTGCTGCTCAGGAACTAGCTGGGCATCGGTCAGTGGGTGGTGAGAAATTACATTGTGCATCACTTGTTTTATATATTCTTTAGTCATTATTTTCCCTTCCTTTTTTGTCCTATTAAATTGTCTTTATCTCAACCCACAGGTTTTACCTCTTTTTCCGATTCTCTCACACATCCCACTGGGGAGGAGTGAGAGAACGGCTGTGTGGTGTTTAGCTGCCCGCCGGGTTAAACCACAACAGGAGAAATAGTTTTATAACAGCTACATAAATAAAACTTACAATAAGGCTTTTAATGTACCTATTTCCCTAGAGACCACATTTTCATTCTGCATAGGAATTTATTTAACTACTGCATCAGTAGGAGTTCTACTTAAGTGCCAGTTTACTCAGGTTGTCATTATGAAAAGAAACGATAATGTCTAAGTAGAAAGAAAAAAAAAGAAACCTCTAAATGCTTCACCCAAAGGCTTTTTCCTTTCTCATTACCACAGTCACCCTTTTCTCAGGTGAAGGATAGCTGCTTTCTGTAAGTGGTGTAAATTACAACATACTTTGTGAAAATGGCTTTGCTGTTCATAGACAAACAGACAGACTCTCTCACATTGGTATTTTCTTGGCATGAACAGGATACATGCAACCAGTATAATCTTGAGAAAGCAGATTGCAATTCAGTTCCCTAGACAGAGATTTCATCTATCACATAAAATATATGGGGTTGTTGAGTTGCCACGATGATGCTTACAACTTGAACAATATAACCACAAGTATCATTTTGCTTAGATCAACACTTCTGAATCAAAACAAATGTTTTTCAGAATCTGATACAAAACACCTCACATTAAAATTATTGGTATTTACACAGGAGGCAAAAATAACCTTGGACAAGCCCCTGTCATGTCCATAGAGCATAAAAAATCATGAAGCTGTAAGATCAAAACTGTAAAAGGTATAGAGAGATGGAGAAATTTAAGCACGGTTTAAATAACTAATGAATACTCAAATTTTTATCAAGAAACCCACGAAAGCTCTGCTGTCCGAAGTCAGAAGAGGATATCAAAATACTGTCACAGGAGAACTGAAGGTTAGGTATTCACAAGAACAGAACCACACCACTGAGGGACATAAAATCCAAGAGTAATTTAGTAAGCAAGATGGAGGGTGGATACTGATTTCTACCCTAAGATTTCAGCTCTGTGAGACACTGACACACACACGCATTCTGTTCAGGATGTATTCACACCAGTCCAGGCCTCTGGTCTTACTGCAACCAGCACTGTGAACTCAGGGGAACAGTACACCCACTCCAACTGCTCAAGATGCCCCAGTCCGGCTGGCAGCCTGGCTTTTACGCCTCAGCCAGTCTAAGATGCCCCTAGATGTGTTTTTCCTTTGTCATGCCCAAAGGGGTAATTTTTTTAGCTATATATTGCTTTGTAGTCCAGATGTTGGTTATAATCCACCAACGGCTTTACTAATCAGATCTCTTCATGTTTCTCCATATCTGAAGGCAATAAGTGACCATCATTTTGGTCATTACGTCCTAGCATCTTGTCTTAAATATATTACAAGGATGCAAAATTGTTAACAATTAATCCGAGCTTTTTGGTTTTTTTTTTTCCTCCATGTTCTTTCAGAGCTTTCAGGAAGGGGTCACCCCCCAAGACAACTACCTGAACTTCAGTTGTAATCACAGGACTTATCATTAACTTCTGATGAGTAAGAACAGGGGAGATGCAGTCAAAAATCTCATTTTTTTCTGAGAGGTATTTTCAAACAGTCTTCATCCCATAACAAATGTTTCCATGAAATGCTTACCATATGTAGTTGGGCTTTACACATATTCAAACCCCCATCCAAACACAAACTAAAAACTATTGAATTTAGCATTTTAACAAAGCCTAAAATATTGAATACAGTTAAAAATACAATTTATGATTTTTAACCACTTGTCCAATTCAAAGTAAGCAACTAAACAATTTTCCTATTAAATATTTTTTAATAAAAAGAGCTGTCAAATGAATAACATCTCTATTTCAGATTCAATAAAACTTTTTATGTATAGAAAAATGAGTTATTTGCCAATGACTTTGATTAAAATGAGTTGCATTTTACACTGATGTCAATGAGCTGCATGGCTCTATTGATGAGAATTTTACAGCTTCACATCTCTGAGTTCTGTCAGTAACAGATCTAAAAATGTTGCATATTACAAATAGCCCGTTTGATTATATTAAGAAGTTTCTGATAAATTCCTTCAAAAACATTTCTGAAATTTAACAGAAATTGAAAAAAAACTGTATGGAAATGAAACAAATTTTAACTATGAAGGTCAAAAAGAGCATTAAACAAGATACATAACAAACTCTGAAACATTTATATTTTAATTACTTTCCTAAAGAATCAAGACTTTATGGGCAGATAAATCTCTGGTGTCTGTAATGATCTGGAACAAAAGGTGATAGTCAGCAGAAAATTCACTTTGTGACAGGAGTTACATGCAAGAACAGTTGTACCAATTTAAGTACCACAGTGGTATAAAATTAATTTTATCCTGTTTAACATATCCTTCTGTACCATCTTCTCCCAATACGCACATTCACATGGTTTTCTGGCATTATTGGTACATTTTTCAAGTTCTACTACACATCTACATATTTCAAACTTCAAGATGAATTATAAAAATTTATCCATCAAGAAACAATTAAAACCACTGACTTTTTTTTTTTTTTTTTTACTGAACATCTAGCGAGGTTTAACTGGGCAAGGATGTAGCTCATCTTTGGTGATATAGAGGTGGAAAGATTTATGGAAAGCTTAATTAATAACATCATTAATCATTTTACATGCACTTTGAATAACAGCCAGTATATGGGGTCATATTTCCACTTAAAAGAAAAAAAAAATCAACCTTTATTTTGGAAGAAAATGTTGAAGTGATGGGTAACAAAAATGTGTGCTGCTGCTTCTGTTAGTCCTATAGCTATAGTTATTCAGCAGGGTAAACTGATGTACAGACATTACAGAGGTTTTTGAAAAAAAAAGAAAAAAAAAAAAGAAAAATCTAAAGAAGAAATCCTGTCCTGCCACACTGAACTTCCAGATAGTGATATAGCTTCATGACAGAATTCACTATCCTTTCTCCTCTCCCTTTTTCTATGCCGTCCAGCTGAGTATTCTCCCTCCAAATGATCAGCTTCCTAAATGGCAGAGATGTTTTACTTGTGTACTCACTTCTTTCCTAATTAAAATCTAAACAGTTCCATTTTTTTAATTCATCGACTGTACTGTGTATAAATTGAGCATAAAAGTTTGGAACTTAATAAGAACATAATTAGTTAATTTCCCAGTACAGAGCATAGAAATAAAAACATAAGCATAAGAAAATTATTTAATAGACAGCTAAAAAAATAATTCTGAGATTTTTCTTCACAATTAACCGTTTTGCAAAAGGAGCAAGCAGCCAAAAGATTACTCTCTTAAATGAAGCATTAGAGTAGACATTTCACTTTTATGTTGCAGTTTTCTTTCCCTCTTGATTTTAATTTTAACCTCTGCATGGCACATTTATGCTAACCACCTTTAAGTCAAATGGGACAATACAAATCAGGCAAATGTAGATCTCTGTGTCAAATACCTGCTGCCTGAATTTGGCACAAAAATTAAGAAACATCAATTGACAGGAAACTGGATTTTGGCCTGTGCAAAGAATTATAAAGTTAGGATCTCATCTAAGTTTTTAAAATCCTAATTAAAGGTCACATTTGTCATTTTAGCATATATTACTTAATATACTTTATCTACAATAGAAATATGTCATTTTTTCTTTGAGACAGTACCTGAAGAAATATCAGGACATGCAGGTACAAAAATAAAATCAGTAAGGGAAAAAAACAGTGGATTCTTTTAAAATCTTCTACTTTAAGAATTTCTTTTCACAAAGAATTTGCATGGGAGATATCTTTTTATATGCATCCAGACTCTTGGATCATACCTAGTTAAAGGTAACACTCCATAAAACTGGTACAGTACCACAGTAAAACTCTGTACTGTCATAAAAGAGTAATAAGAACAAATATGATAAAAAGCAAGTGGGACTTAGGAGCTCTCAGCCCTTTCTGGTATCTGCCCAGATCTCTGGAACATATGTAGCATTTGCAAGATTTCACTAGTCTTTGACTGAAAACTTTTGTTATACCATTGCTTTTTAGATTGAAGACACTATTTTATTTTTTTTTTCATCTATCAAATATCTGTTCATCCCATATTGCTTGCAAATGGTGCTATATAGTATCTTGGTGAGAAGCAACTTTTACTTTCTTCCTAATTCCTCCTATTCTTCTATCTGATTCACCAAATCCATAAGGAAAACAGGGAAGGAGAGAAAGATCAATGCTCTTAACATTGCAAACAAATTAAAATAATTAGATTGAGGTCTCTAAACCAGATAGCTTTCAAAATTTTGTCTGAGTTCTGTATTCTGGACTTTGATCAGGAATAAAAAGTTAAAAGTTCTTTTGCTTCTATTGATGAAAATGATGAAATTACACCAAATTGACAGAAGCAGTTCCTATGTGCATCAGCCTGAATAACACTGGATGTAAGACTTCCTCAGATTAACTGCTACCTGAGAAGGAACTTCTGTATTATTTTTTATTAAAAAAAAAATAAAAATAATGTTGTTAATAAATTGTAACCAGAACTTAAAATTTAAAATTCTTAAATTTTTGTGCCAGACTTAAAAAAGTATTCCAGTATTTTCATGCACAACACCACATTAATCCATTACCTACCAGGTACTCTTTAAGGCATTTTCAGAATCAAGTTTCTCATGAAAGTAGAGTAATTCATAGATTAACTTCTTCATAGAGTAATTATAGGTTAACTCACTTGTATCCTATTAAAATATTTTTCCCACTCCTAGTTAAAGCTCTTGGGCTCTGCCCTGAGCAGAGAGCTGATGTCTCAAATAATTAGACAATAAGAATAAAATCATCATGGCCTTCTTTTCTGGGCAAAAATCTTAACTTATACCCTAAAAACCTCTAATTTTTTGCTTATAAGTTCACTGACAATATTTTTCATTTCTCTTTGTATGTGTATGACTGTTCATGTATTTCAGATCTTCTCATGCAGATCCTCTGAATACTCATGCTGACAGTAGTTGTACGCACCTGGCTTTTCCATGGATTTTTTTTCACCAGAAGTCTGGGGAGTTTTGTTTTGGTTTTTAAGTTTGAAATGAAAGCTGTGAGTGATGGAACATAAAGTGGTGGCCACAGAAAAAAGCACTCTAGTTTGATAAGCTCTCACAAGACAATCTGTTTCAAACTTTGTGTGGGTCAATCAATATCCCCAAACTAAAATAGTTGCAAACATATTTATATTTCAATTGCTTTGTTTAGAAATGGTAGGAGCATAAAATATTGTAAAAGTATGAAGAACAAAGTCGATAGATAAATCTATGATTTATTGAAAAGTCCAGTCTCAGCCAGTATTGCAACTGGCTGAGTCTTAATATTACGTGGCATGGTTCCTATCTCTCATGGCCCTACACACAAAATCAACTTTAACTTGTTACTGAGCAGTCCATGAACATGACCACAATGGAGTAATTCATCATTTTCATGAAAAATTTTGATCTTGCTTTTAAAACATGGTTATGTTCATAATTACTGTTTTATTTTGTGTTATTTGTCTGAGAAGAAAATAAAAGTTTGTGTAGAATATCTTTGTCTTGAGGAATATTAATGATCCATGAAGTCTAGTGAGCTAATTAAGAGTAATTTTCAATCAGCTTCAAGAAAGTTCCTATTTTCTCCTAGGACACAAACTTTACAGTATTCATTTCACTTTTACTTTATGCTGTAAATCTTATTCACCTACATGTTGAGTATACATTGCACAACTCATTTCTTAACATCAAGAGTGACTCAAGGCTTTTTGCTGTTACTTCAAAAGAGTATTGTAACACATTAACAAGCCTGCAATGAGATGCATTGCTTGAAATGCAGTTAGACTTATTTTCAGAAATGCAGTTGATACACTCAGCATAAATGGAAATAAAGCATGTGCTGTCCAGTTATACACCTACCACTGCATGCAGTCACCTGTCACTGAAAATGTGAGCTAACATCACACTGTAAACAAAGGAAAGGAGACACATGTTGCATTCAGATAATGAGCAATACCTTTCTAATTGTTACAATTCCTCTTCCCTCCCAGGTGTTCCCAAGACCTTTTATTTTTGAATTTGAGAAAAGTTCTTTTATTTGTTCAAACGGTAATCTATGTACCAAATAGGCTAAAACTGTTATTTTAATGATGCAGACCACACTGATGTTTTATTAGTATGTATATTACTCTCCTCCTCTCTCCTACACCTGCACAAGTTCCTTTAATTTCCGAGAGCTGTTAGCTCTAAATCTAATAGGTTCTGAAACTCACCAGCATGAATGAAGGAAATTCCAATGCATCTTTTCTGCGGGCAATCGAAAGATAAATGTTAATTACTTTCTATTTTTACTTATGTATCAAAGTCAGATAGGGAGGAACAGAGGCCTTTTCCTTAGCTAGGCAGCCAATGTCTCCTGCATTTATGCATCAGTCATAAATAGCTCTTCACTATTCAAGGAACCACAGTAACAGGATGACTGCTCACCCAAAACTGTGTGAAGCAAAGAGTAATTTCTTCTGGAAGACCAGGAGGTTTTTGGTTTGGTTTGGTTTAGTTTTTCATATAGCCTGGTAAGCTATAAGACTAGGTTACGGTTACCTTGCTCCATAGACTTTTTAATGATTTTCTATGAAAGGTCCTGCTGCATAGAGATACACCTTAAAATCTGAAAATTGTTTATGAATGAAAAAGTGCCACTGGGAGAATAAAGATAATTTTTTTATTTCAGATCTTTCCATCAGCATCAGATTATTTCATTTTTTTTTCAGGTTAGGTAGCTCAGGCTGTACATTTTTGTACCTCAAGATGCAGTGCATATTTTCTTCTGCCCAAGCTCTACCTGATAAATTTTTGCTTAGGGAAAAAAAGGAGCATCTTACATGTAAACTCCAGTTTCCAGGGAACACAACAATGAATGGGAAAATATGCTATAACCATTGAAAATCATGAAGAAAAATAATCTTGTTCTTTCTGTTAGCTGAAAAAATTCAACTTTAGTAATGGAAAAAAAAAATTGGTGATCCAAATTATTATTTTCCTTCCACTCTGAAAAAAAATCAATTATTTCTAGAAATTTTTATCAAAATAAAATATTGGTTTTTCATACTGAAAGGGAATTCTATGCTTCTTCTAGCTTTAACCTGCATTGTACATCAGCTTCTTAAATTTTGTCAGTTCAGTAGAATCTTAAAGTATGTTGCAGTTACAGCAAAAAAGCAGGAACATAGGTCCACAAAGTTTAGTTCCATGATGAAATATAGCGCACAGACTTTAATGTTGACTTCATCCAAAATGAAAGATTTCAACTTGTTTTGTTGTATATCTCAAGCAATTTAGTTTTGGTTTGGTTTTAGGGTTTGGGGTTGGGTTTTTTTATTTCCATAGGATATTTTGATTTTACAGAAACACTTTCTCCATTTGAGAAAACAAACCAAAACAGAAAACTATTTAGAAAATTACTGTTCACATCTATTGGGCAATCAGGTTCAGAAATGTCTTCCACTTTCCACTAAGTGAAAAATCAGATTTGTTTATTAGCTCCTTCTGCTATTCCCATTTTAAAGATCAAGGAGGATACAGGGAACTATGGTTGTCAGGATTACATCAGTCTCTAAGAAGATTTGGAGCAAGTTCTCCTAGAAGCTATTTCCAAGATCAGGAAGGACAAGGTAAAAGGGAAGAGCCAGCAAGAATTTACCAAAAGCAAATTATCCTTGACCACTTAATCAGTCTCTATCATGAAATTACTGGCTCTGTGGGTGAGAGTAGGTGTTTACCTTGACTTTAGAAATGTTTCATTTAAATGATCTCCAGTACTTATCTGGAAGTCAAAGTAGTGAGACATGAACAGGCTGCGTGTATTACAAGGTGGGTAAAAAAAAATCCATCAGGCTTAAAAAGTTAGAAGACAACACTTTGAAATTTAACGGGTATCTGGTCACACTTGACATTCCACAGATAATGATTTAAGACCTTCGTCAATGACAAGAAGAGAGTTAACCCTTGTCACTATAGTGGACAACACCATAATGGAGAGTGGTTATTAGCGGTAGGGAGGATTTCCATTAAGAGGGACTCAAAAAAGCTGAAGGAATGAGCCATTGGAAACTGAGTAAGTTTAACAGAGACAAATGCAAATCCCTGCACCCCAGATGGAAGAGCCCTATGTATCAGTATGGACTGTGAACTGATTGGCTGTTTCACAGCCTTACAGGCAAGGAATGGGGGATTTGAATATGCATTAGCAGGGTACCCTTAAGCAAGTGAAAACGCACCAATTACTGAATTAGCAAAAGTGTAGCTGTAGATCAAGGTAAGTAACAAATTCCCTCTACTTGACATTCATGAGTGCATATCTGTAATACTGTGTCCAATTTTTGGTCCTTGTCAATAATCTTGATAAAATCCGTCAAAAGACCACTAAGATACTTATAGGACTGGCACACATTACACGAGGAGGGCCTGAAGGTTTGTGTACCCTAGATGAAAGAATACCTAAGAGGGAGGACCTAACTGCTGTCTTCCATTACCAAAAAGGAAGCTATAGAGAAAAATGGAATAAACCATTTCTCAGTGATGTACGAGGAAAGAACAAGGTGCAGTGGTAACAAGCTGGGGAAATAAAAAAAAATCCAACTGAATTCTTTACAATGAGACAGTTTAAACCCTGTTACCCCGATAGGCTCCAGAATCTTCATCCTTGGATATATTCTGAACTGCACTTCACAGACCCCTAGGAGTTACCCCTTCTTTGTGCAGGGTGTTGTTGACCTTCAGTAGGAGCTTTCCAACTTACAGGTTAAGTTGGTCATCTATAAGTAGAACAGGTAGAGGTGGGGAAGAAGACTAGGTATTGAAGAAGAGGAGAGAAAGCATAACAAAGTATGACAAAGAAATAATCTGTGTACTTAGTTGCAGAAGAAAGTAGAAAGAACCAGTCATACCATGCTAGAGCTGTGAGAATGTATGGTCTGGGTGGATTTCACCTGGCCTACCATGAGGCGTCTGGAATGTGATTTATGCATGAGTTACTTGTTTCAGCGAGCACTGTGATCAATGGAGATTTAGTCAATACAGCCAGGGGAATCATAGAAAGTGATTCCTCAGGAAATGGGGGGAACCTGTGTAGACTGACATTTTACAGTTTCTGAGTAATAATTATGTAATTGATCTCTCTTGCCTTTTACACACTTTATGCTTTTTATCATGCTTTGCTTTTTACCAGTCATAGTGAAACTGTTTCTGTGAGTGCTAAAAGAAAATAGATTTATTCTCCATAAGCACAGAAATACATTTTTATAATAAATATATCCTTAGAAAGGACTTCTGCTGACACTGCTTTCTCACTGACATAGTAAATCAGGAATATAATTTCCCTGATTTATATAGTGAGGATAGCAAACATCTGTAGCTTAGATAGAAGAGAGGGAGTTGTCTTGCCTAGCTTTAGGTGTCTGCAATGCTGGCACTTCTCAATTGCAGAAATTCTCAAGACCCCATTGGCTAGTCTCCATAGACTATCGTGGCACATGCTGATACTCAGAAGGTTGTTTTCTCATGTACTCTCAAAGAAATATATGTGTTTCTGCTCAACTTCATAGCTATTAAACACCAAGAGACTTATCAAATAGAAGCTCTTCTTCTGGAGAACTGAGAAGTCTGACTCAGTACTCCTGGAAAATCTTGAAACCTTATATCTAAGAGTATGAAAAAGTTATGAAATTACAAGACTGAAGCTACAGATTCTAATAAATAGGACTAGTTACTTGAGCAAGGATGGGAAACAATGTAATTGTAACAGATTATGTCACACATATAGCTCAATATCTGAGTTTTAATTAAAAGGCAGGCATTTTCATTTCAACAGGTGGTTTGTGATCTACACACATAATATTTTTTAAAAAATCCTCTGCTACCAACAGCAACAGTAACTCTGGGAAATCTCACAGTCATGACTGTCTCACTGTCTTAATGTAGGAATTAGTGAATTAAACTCCATAACCTGACTTACACAGGAAACCTATTGACATGATGTTATGGCTATATTTTCCAAATAAAAAGGTTGACATATCAAGTGAATTATATGCTGTAACATTTTCTCCCTCTGCCAATTAAGGTTCTCTGCAGATATTGTCCTATAGTTGGTTGAGGTGGTTATTACTCTAGGTTCAACTAACAAAGGTAAACTGATTTCTTAAAACTACTGTCTTGGCAGAGACTTGCTATATGAAATGTCCATATGTGATTGGTTGCCTTGGCTGGATGCCAGGTGCCCACCAAAGCCTCTGTATCACTCCCCCTCCTCCGCTGGACAGGGGAGAAAAAATATAATGAAAGGCTCATGAGTTGAGATAAGGACAGGGAGAGATCACCGACCAATTACTGGCACAGGCAAAACTGATTTGACATAGGGAAATCAGTTTAATTTATCACCAATCAAAACAGAGTAGAAAAATAAGATATAAAAACGGAATCTTAAACGCCTTCCTCCCACTCCTCCCTTCTTCCTGGGCTCAACTTCACAGCCAATTTTCTCTACCTCCCCACCCTGAGTAGTAGAGAGGGATGGGGAATGGGGGTTGCGGTCAGTTCATCACATGTTTCTGCTGCTATTTCCTCTTCATGGGGAGGACTCCTCGCACTCTTCCCCTGCTGCAACGTGGGGTCATAGACCCATTGAAACATAGAATCATTAAGGTTGGAAAAGACCTCCACGACCATCAAGTCCAACCATCAAACCAACACCCCCATGCCTACTAAACCATGACCCGAAGTACCACATCTACGTGGTTTTTGAATACCTCCGGAGATGGTGACTCAACCACCTTCCTGGGTAGCCTGTTCCAGTGCTTGACCACTCTTTCAGTGAAGATTTTTTTCCTAATATCCAATCAAAACGTCCCCTGGTGCAACTTGAGGCTGTTTCCTCTTGTCCTATTGCTAGTTACTTGGGAGAAGAGACCGACAACCACCTTTCAGGCGGGTGTAGAGAGCGATAAGGTCTCTTCTTCAGCCTCCTCTTATCCTGGCTAAACAACCCCAGTTCCCTCAGCTGCTCCTCATAAGACTTGTGCTTCAGACCCTTTACCAGCTTTGTTGCCCTTCTCTGGACATGTTCTAGCATCTCAATGTCCTTTTTGTAGTGAGGGGCCCAAAACTGAACACAGTGTTTGAGGTGAGGCCTCACCAGTGCAGACTACAGGGGCACGATCACTGCCCCACTCCTGCTGGCCAGAGTATTCCTGATACAAGCCAGGATGCTGCTGGCTGCCTTGGCCACCTGGGCACACTGATGGCGCATGTTTAGCCATCTGTCAACCAGCACCCCCAGGTCCTTTTCCACTGGGCAGGTTTTCAGCCACTCTTCCTCAAGCCTGTAGTGTTGCATGGGGTTGTTGTGACCCAAGTGCAGGACTCAGCACTTGGTCTTGTTAAACCTCAGAGAATTGACCTCAGCCCATTGATCCAGCCTGTACAGATCCCTCTGCAAATTGTCCCTACCCTCAAACAGATCGACACTCCCTCTCAGTTTGGTGTCGTCTGCAAATTTAATGAGGGAATACTCAGTCCCCTCATCCAGATCATTGATAAAGATATTAAACAAGACTGTCCCCAGAACTGAGCCTTGGGGAACACCGCTTGTTACCAGACGCCAACTGGATTTAACTCCATCGACCACAACTCCCTGCACTCAGCCATCCAGCCAGTTTTTTACCCAGTGAGGAGTACACCTGTCTAAGCCATGAACCACCTGCTTCTCTGTGGAATGCTGTGGGAGACAGTGTCAAAAGCTTTACTGAAGTTCAGGTAGATAACATTAACAGTCCTTCCCTCATCCACTAGTCAGGTCACCTTGTCATAGAAGATCAGGTTAGTCAAGCAGGACCTGACTTTCATGAACCTATGCTGGCTGGGCCTGATCCCTAGATCAGGTGAGTCTCTCCCACTGGAGACAGTTCCCACAGGCTACAGTTCTTCACAAACTGCTAGTGTAGTCTATCCTTTCCATGGGGTGCAGTCCTTCAGGAACAGACTGCTTCAGCGTGGGTCCCCCACAGGCCACAGTGCCTGCCAGGAACCTGCTCCAGCATGGGTTCCTCTCTCCATGTGTCCACATGTCCTGTCAGGAGCCTGCTCCAGCATGGGCTTTTCACAGGGTCACAGTATCCTTTGGGCATCCACCTGCTCTGACATGGGGTCCTCCACAGGCTGCAGGTGGAGAGTTGCTCTACTGTGGACCTCCATGAGCTGCAGGGGGACAGCCTGCCTCACAATCGTCTTCACCACAGGCTGCAGGGGAATCTCTTCTCTGGAACCTGGAGCATCTCATCCCCCTCCTTCACTGACAATGGTGTCTGAAGAGATGTTTCTCTCACATATTCTCACTCTCCCTCCAGCTGCAATTGCACACTGTTCCACACCCTTCGACCCCTTCCCTCCCCGCCCCCCGCCCCGCCTTCTTAAATGTGTTATCAAAGAGATACTACCACTGTCACTGATTGGCTCTGCCTTGGCTAGCAGTGAATCCATCTTGGAGACGGCTGGCATTGGCTCTATTGAACATAAGGAATCTTCTAGCAGCTTCTCACAGAAGCCACCCCTGTAGCCCTCCTGCTACCAAAACCTTGCCACACAAACCCAATACACCATAACTCAGTTCATATCAAACAAAATGAGTTAGGAATCTTGCAACCAGCAGAGGTAAGACGACTGATAACCTCAGTCGGGAGGAAATGAATGGTCATGAGCAGCTGAAGTCAAAATGATAACAGTTATGCACTCCTCTGCCTATGAAAAAGGACATGTGAAAACAGAGTAAGACAAATATATATGTTCAACTGCAAATAAAATTTACTTAGGATAAATTTTGTGAAAAGGGATACTGAGGTACAACTAAAAGTTTGTTCTCTGCCACTTTAATATCCAAATTCAAGTTTGAGTCATACAGAATTATAAAGTTTTCTGAGGCTATCCTGAGCTGTCTTTCTTGCAGCTTTGTACCAATCTTGTGACATAATCCATCTTTCTACAGAGGAAGATCTGATGTGCAAGATTCTTCTCATGTTGCATTCATAATAGACATGTTATTGTTTGAAGCAAGAGTTAAGGTCAACGTAATCTTCCTTCACTTACATAACAGCAAAACTCAAAACTTAAGTTATCTTTAAGGTTATTGTTATATGCAAACTGCTTTTAACAATAAACTGAATTATAAAATTCCAGTGGTGACAGAAGAAGAAAGTAATTTCCTCTTAAACTCCTGTTCATTTCCTGTGCAATGCAACAACACAACATTTAAACATGCACTGTAGAAATAAAGGAGGACATCTGCAGATTTGAGGCTCTGATTGACCACATTAGCATCTGATTAGCTTTTCACAGGGTAAGCTAGGTATGGTTTTTTTTTTCAGTTTTTAGCACATCAACAAATGTAGAATAAGTATATTCACTAAAAGTATGAAAGTTTCAAGATCAGATGTTTGACTACTTGTTTATTTTACACAATTGTTGCTAAATTTAACTTTCACTTGTTCATTTTTGAGCTCTGGATCATGAGGTTTTAAATTAAAATATTAAGGATTGTAATTAAGTAATGGTAGAAGTAAATAAAATAAAAACCATGAATGGTTTCCCCTAATAAAGACACACTTCGGAATAGTATAGAGACAACTGGACAATTTATCCATCTCTGACGTGCTGATGATAAAAGTGATAATATACAATACAAAGTCAATTACTTCCTTATACAATTCTGAACGTGCCAAAACCATCATCAGAATTACAACTAGCTAGTCAGCACCTTCCCTCACATCCAATGCTTTTGTATTTGTCTTTGAGTGATCATTGAACAAACAAATGCACCCTTTTGCATCTGTTCCTAATATAATTGTTCTGATCTGAAAATCCTAGCTCAACAGGGAAACTATGGCTAGATCTAACATTTATGTTTAGGGAGTAGAGTGAGAATTAGAATTTTAGATGCCTAACTGAAAATTCACAGTTCTGCTAACTTAAGAAGTGTATCACTTCTTAATTGTGGAAGCGTCAAACGGGCTGTAATCCCAAGGCACTGCAACTTTTTAAGCATAAGATTCCAGTTCTTGAAATTTCTTCTTTGATCTGTCAGAAGTACCTCAATTCTTACTGCAGAAAATATTTGCCTACTTTATACTTTAGCCCAGTAAGAATCCAGATCACTTTACCCCAGGATTCAGTTCCCCAATGGATTGAGCACAATTAAGGCAGTGCCACTGGACTCCTGCCTGAGCTTGAGCTCTGCCAGTGCCTCCCTGGGAAGGGTCTGGCAAACCCATGGAGTTGCTGCCCAACAAACAAGAGCCCCTGGTGGGGCTGAGCCTGGGGAAGCTGTGGGATCATGTTCACACTCAGCTGGCAGCAGCCAGAAAGCAGCAGCCTGGGGTGAGGAAACATTTAGAAATGAGCCAAAGCAGTCCCCAGGACTGAGGTGCAAGGGACTCCCATCACTGGTGTTGCACTCTTCCTTAAGGTGATAGAAACCCACTGGGACACCTCACCATCTTCCTGCTTGAGAAAAACTAGTGCCTTCCACATTACAAATGCTAAAGGTGTGAACACAATACTGGTAAAAAGGCATGGATATTAATATGTTTTCTTGAATTGCAATTATTAATGAGGCTTTTTTGCTATTATTTGGATTATGAGAGTTAGCAATATTATAATTTAATAAGTGCTGTATTCTTATAAGATCGTTAAAGATTTTAATTAAGTTAATGGCAAATTCTTGGCTCCGTATCTATGGCATGTTCCCTTTACTCCATAACAAGACACTGAGTGTTATACTGAGTTGTCTCACTGTTCAACATTCAGATTGCTCAAGTGATGTGTATGCATATCCTCTCCTGTTGTATGGAGGTAGTGGTTACAGAACATGTTCAGAAAATGAGAAAAATTTTCTTTCTTTTTTGAAAGAGACACAGATTTGTCTTCAACTTTCCAGGAGAGGCACTATCAAGTTTCTTGATTTTGTTTTCTGGAAGTCAAGTCATCATCTTCCTTCTACATACTGGGTTGTGGAAGCAAGTGCAGACTTTTCTGCAGTATCCAATTACAAAGAATTTTGAATCTGTCCTGCCCAGTGATTCTCCTTCAGGAAAATTGAAGATATACCAAATCCCAGCAGTTTTTAGGCTATTTCTGTCATTTTCTCAGTCATCTCTTTTACTTCAAATATCTTGTCATCCCCTGTAGAATGCAACACACCCTAGAAGCAACTAGCAAGAAACAAAACAGACCTCACATTATTTCAGTCACTTTGAACTGAAAATCTACACACACAGAGGCAAGTCAGCTTAGGACCACAGGACAGTCACACTTACCAGGAGGAAACTACATTCAAATTCTGTATGGAGTAGGTATCACATTCCTAGCTTGGCCGTCAGGGTCCTGTTCCTACCCAAGGGTGCTTTACAGACAAGTTCTGCAGAATACTGTACAGATGGCCTTGGGCCTCAAAGAGAGATAAGTATATCTGTTAAGTTTAGGTGCAAGCCAAGTGTCTTCCTGAACAAGGGCAAGAACCTCCTGGGAACAAGGTAACTATATGGAGAAGAGCCTCATTAGTTTTTCTAGATATTGAAATCTTGTAACCCAGGTTTTAACTTCTTTCTCTTAAACTGTAACTAAAATGTATTTGAAACTGGTCAAAATTAATGTTCTCCATTTCACAAAATTACAAGTGCAAAATTCACATGTTTTCCATTCAATTTGTAAGGCAAAATTACTGACGGATTTTAGCAAAAAATATATCCACGCCACAAGATTTAGAATGGTGGTATATGTTGTCTTTTAATACCACATTTTCAGGTGCTAAATAGAAAATTAAATAGAAATACATTTTTTATTTAACCTGTCCTTATGACAGTAAGTAACAACTAGAATGCTTGGAAGCTGACAAAAATGTTCAAAGATTAATATGCTTATTACTATCTTCTATATTAGAAAAAGATACAAGAACAGCAAGAATATATGCAGTACAACCTGGGGACTGTACGTATTTTTACAGCACACAGAAGAGCATGAATTCCACTCAAGGGAGACTAGAAATTTCACACAGATAAGCCTGTATTGTGGCTGTGGTTCATATTGCCTACTTTAGTACATCAAAGCTAAAAGTTAAGCAACTCCAAGAGGGAATCTACTGTATCTTAATATAGGACTAACCTTAATTAGTTGTATAGCCTGCCTTTTGAGACTAGGCATCCAAATCCTGAATGATAAAGGTTAGGTGAGAGAATGTCAGCCCTATGTCTTCTCCTTTAAGGAATAACAAAATAGGCACAACAGATATTACTTTTAATGAAGGAGGGATCAGGTTGCTTCTTGCCAGCCCTTATGTGGAAAGGAAGCTTGAACTAGTTTTCACTGATGTAAAATACTAGCAGTAGATTTCTCCTACATCCTTACCAGATGTCAATATTTTGTCTGAAAGAAACACTGGCTGTTTTTGAAATGTTGATGAGAAAACTACAAATAACATATTGGATATTCACTGTCAGGGTACTTTTTAAAAAACTCACAGTTATAGCTGTCCAATGAAATAATTTCCCAAAGAAGTAATTGTAAGAAAGGTAGAAAATTTTACTTAACATTTCTGTAATAATATCCAGTGCATTCATTAATGGACACCACTGGTCCCAGTGTAATATTATTTTCAACATAGCAGTGATCTTTTTATAGAATATTTGGACAAAACTACTAGAATGATTGAAATTCCTTTGTGCTGGAGATCACTAGTATGAAATACAAAGGTAGAGGTGAATGAAAGCATTTATTCAACACATACAAATATCTTAAGGGTGGAAGTCACGAGGATGGAAGCAGTCTGTTTGCAGTGGTGTCCAGCGACAGGACTAGGGGCAACGGGTGCAAACTGAAACGTAAGAGGTTTCAGTTGAATATGAAGAAAAACTTCTTTACCCTAAGGGTGACAGAGCAGTGGAACAGGCTGCCCAGGGAGGTTGTGGAGTCTCCTTCTCTGGAGATATTCAAAGCCTGCCTGGACGAAGTCCTGTGTAGCATGCTCTAGGAGAGCCTGCTTTAGGAGGAGGGTTGGACTAGATGATCTCCCGAGGTCCCTTCCAACCCTAGCAATTCTGTGATTCTGTGATTCTGAAAACTTGACAAAGTCTACATTTTTATATACAGACCCAATTTTCTTTAAATATTCATTTTTAAATTGCAAATTGGTAGACTTACAACTAAAATTTCTGTGAAAGAAAAATAATTTCCTGAAAGGTGTTCCATTGTAAACAGTATCTTTTTTTACAGTTCTAACCAAATTATAATTAATTTAAGAACAGCTTCAGTTTGAGGTAAATTATTGCAGAAGGAAAGAGTCTTTGAAATATCAGATATGCAGAGATTATGATTAGTGACAGAGATCAAGGAAAAAACCTGTGACAAAAGTTAAAATAATTTGTTTTTATCTTCTCCCCCCCAAGACAGTGGTGACACAGGAAAACTTTTTTCATAAAGCACTTGGATCTCCACAGGTTCCAAAAAAGGTGGATGAGGTCCATATAAGGAAAGATCTGATTCACTTCAAGCTTTTTGCTACTCACAAGTCATAATTGAGGTCAATGAGAAAAAAATTAATTGTGATCATATGTATATAGTAATTACCATAATGTAATAAATCAAAGCTTTCCTTAATGTCTCAAAACAAACACCTAAGGCACACTGTTCCCATGGTACTAACCTTTCCACTATATTCAGTGTCCATCTCCTGAGACATGCGAAATTTGTGCATATGCTTCACTTTCTTGCACAGAATTTATACTAGAGTAACATGGTATTGGTATCACTGTAAGAGTTGTAAGTCTAGCCTGTTTACTTCTGTGGAGGAACTTTGAGAGTGTAATATAAAATTTTTAATTGTTAATTTGAGTTTAAAAACCACAACTGTAAAAGACGCATGAAGTCTCTGATCTTTGTAAAGAATGAATCATTAAAACAGAGCCAGCGGCAAGTCTGGAGATAATGATTAACGTTACATTTTCTGAGGGGCGATCTTAGTGGAGGAAATTACACCAGACCTTTCTAGGGCATGTTATTTGAATTGAATTCCACAAAGGTAACAATTTGAACATATAATTCCAGCAGAATTTAGAGTAAACAGTAAGGTTTATCGATGAATTTTAAAGACAAAGCCAAAAGGTTTTTAAATTAAGTTGAGTCTATGTCATTTAACTGGTAAGCAATGAAAAGTACCAGACATTGTTTTCATCTTTTCAAAACTAGATGGAAATCTGATGGATGGGAAAGCAAATGGGAAGGTATGATAAATGTCAAAATCAGAGTTTGGAAAGTTGAAGAAAAACTTGAAATACAAAACCAGCCAGACACACACTGGTCTGTGGAAACTCATCAGTGATTTTCTATCTGCTACTAGAGTCCATGCAGAATTAAGGAATATTATATAGGTCTAGAGAATATGAAGGGTAATTATTTTAGATGTGTAACAAGTAATTGGGACTTTGTGATTTACAGACAGCTAGAAAACAGGCTATTGAGCAGAAAATCCATACTGCATCAAAAAGAGTAGTAAAGGTATATATCACAGAGCACAGTGACAACATGCAAAGTATAATTTTATTATATTTATAATTTTTATGTATATATAAAATACTCTTTTATACAAATATAAGAGACAAATATATAGCATGAACTGAACACATAGGATGTATAAGTGTTAAAAGTAATTTTGAGATTATAGAAGATATAATTAACCACTTAAAAAGTATACATAAAAGAGTAAACTTGATATAGAAGAAGCTTGCTAAATATGTACAAAGAGATGTGGTAGAATACAGTCTTTGGATTTGGACAACTAGAATCTGCTCTATACTGCTTGTTCATCACTGCTGTTTGTTTACACCTACCTGAACAAAGGGAACAATCCTTCAGCTCCAGACCCAAATGCCAAAGAACAGTTTTATGCCTAAAATACTGTGCTGTTTCTGGAGTAGACTGGCTATAGCCATAAAGGCATTATGTCTGTGATGCTCAGATATCATTACAGTTTTGGGGTTTTTTGTTCTGTTCAGGGTGCCTAAATTAATGAGAACTCTGTCACAGACCACCCTTATTGTGCATTATACTATGATGTGTCTGTTGCCTACCTGAGAACCTGGGTTGAGGTTGCTTTGGAGTTTTCCAGTATTCAACAGCTGCTTGGATGATCTTGAAGAACTGTATAGAGTGGAAATTGTCAAACCAGTATGGTTTCATCCATATTGACCATAAAGAAAGCTTTTTGATGGAATTATTCCCAGAATTACAAAAACATTTGTCACTGGAAGAAAAACCTGAGAAAATTAACATACAAAGTCTGTGGATGACCAGGAAACTGGGACCCAGGACTAATCTGGGTTCTAGTGACATAAGGACATGAGAGGAGCTAATGTATTTGACAGTGTGCCATTACCCCACTGCAATGACTGACACCTACTCCAGTGCTCTTATAAAGTAACTCCTGAATAAAACCTGTAGTGACTTCTGTTTTGAAAGTGTGCATAAGTGAATGAAGCCGGTCCATGGAGGAGATAATTTCATTGTAAATATTTTTTTTTCTGATAGCCAGTTCTTGCTAGAGAGAAAATAGCTTCACCTTGGAGTGATGTAGACTTCCCAGATGTGAACTTCATATAGACTTAGCAATATCTCAGAGCCCAAGTCATGTGTTCAGTGCTCTGTGACTTAGATGAAGATGACCCTTCTTGATCTCAAGAATAACTTGGAAAGATGCTTAGACAATGCTAGAGAGGATTTTATTATGCTAATCGCCTTTTTAATTTTGTAAATCTTTTTATAGATAATATAAGTTAAGATTAAAAAAAAGAATTAAGAGGAAAAGAATCAAATTAAATAATGGCAGGTAAGAAACTTCAGGGGAAAAAAACCAAACCAAACCAAAAAAACCAAAAACCCCCCATCTTAACTTGCATAGCTCAAAGTGACCATAGAACAAAACCAGACTGGCTTACTATGTAAGGGATAGAAAATAGGCTACACGAGATCCAGTCTGCCTAAAAGCAAGGTGACATACTAAATACATCCATTTACTATAACTGCAATAATGCAGCTTTTTATTAGCAATCAATGCTAAAATAAGAGCTCTGCTTGGAGGGGTGTTCCTTTGACATTGAATTTCTCTGGAAAGGCTCACCTTTTTGCACTTCTATATCTGAAACTTGTTCAAGATTTAGCTTAATAAGCTAGTCACCTATTAAAGTTTCCTTAAGTCTTAAAACATTTCAGAATTTTAAAATTAAGAATCTTAAGAATTAAATTTTATGCTGCTTCACCAATTGCCAAGAGTGTTGCTGTATCTTAGAGCATACAAAGTTCTGAAAGTTTCAATGATGCTTCATTGCTAATTGCTATATGTACAGTTCTGAAAGGGCATACTCATATTCATATTAACTGCATGATGATTAGCTCTATGTTGATGCCTGATGATGGTTACTTAGTGCAATACAGTCAAGGAATCAGTGCTGTTATGGTTGATCAGTTCTGGGTCAGTGGCTGTGGTGGGCTTTTTCCCTTTCTTTTAGAGGTGTTCATATGTATTTAGGGTTAAGACCACAGGTTTTGGATGAGTTAAGCATTCTGATAACATCTACTCTTAGCATCTAGGCTGGCACAAAGTCAAAGTCACTACACTGTAACACATTAAAGACAGAATTCTTATGAGTAATCTAAAAGTTGCCTCAAATTAAAGACACTAAATGGTAGAGGAGAAAAACAACAAAAAAATAACATTAATTTTTCACAGGATACCTCCTTCCCCTCCCCTCCCCCCATGTTCTTGGAATGGAAAACTACTTAAGATCTTTGAAATATTTCAGTTTTCAGGTTTTTGCCATTCAGCACATAGATCCAGTGAGACACACTGTCTTTTAGTAGTATCTGTCTATCTGGAGATATTTTAGCTAGTGCTTAGTAGTTTCTTTATAACGAAATGGATACATTCTACGATTCAGGTCCATGTGGTCTGACAAGCTGCCAGTTATCTCACTAATACAGTACATAATAAAACCAAAATACAAGTAAAATTCCTCTGGAATATCTTCTCAACTAGGAAAGAAAAGAAACACTTTGGAAAAGACAACTCATTAATCTAAAGATTTTTTGCTCTGAAAATATTTCTTATCAATGATTTGTTATATATAAAAATGTTCCAGATGGAAAAGAAATCACTGGACAAATTTAAATCTTCTTAAACAGAAATGCCCAGAAGATTTAGTGAGAATAGTCTTATTTCATATATGAGCCATTTAGAGTGAGAGTGGTTTAAGACCACTCTGATTTCATTTCATTGCAAGGAACTACATTAACTTAATCCATTTGGGGATGGAAAATAATTTTAGAAAGCAATAAAATTTACACATTAGTATTTGAATAACAATTTCTGGCCAATCCAGTATATGAATTAATATGTCCATAATTTCAGTGAGTTTGATAAATTTTCTTGATGTATGGAGGAGATCCTGAGAAGAGACGAAGTGCCATCAAGTTATGCTTCATTATCACTTCATTCCAGACTTTCACTTTTGCAGTTCTATTATCCCAGCCATCCAAAGACTGAAGAGGGTTTGTTGGGGGGTGGGTGGGTGGGGTGGTGTTTCAGATCTGTAAAGTGTTAGTCTTTACCTAATCAAGACTCAACTAAATTTCAAAGTTATTACTAAGTTTTAGTGATTCAGAAACAAATTATCAACTGTCTGGATATCTTTTTTTTTTTTCTGATATTTCCCTTATTTGGTTTATAATTTCTTTTTATTTAGTATATTACATATGACTTCCACAAAGCCCCTGAAGTGCAAATCTTTGTTTTTATTACAGCATTGAACTCTGTGACCTCCATTTTCATATTTATTTGGTGGAAAAATAGAATATGAACAGCATGTTTGCTTGCTCATGTTTTTCAATATTTTCCACAATAAATTAACTGCAGACTGACTAAATCATCAGACACTTTAAAAATGCTGAAAGTCAATGGTCAAATCCTAGAAAATAGACCTGTGATTTATACATTACTTGTCTGGTCTCTGAAGTGGAAACCAGCTTAGAGTTAGCTTTCCAGTTTCTATATAGTTGTTCAAGAAGGTAGTTAAGAGAACAGAAAAAAAAGAAAGAAAAAAAAAAAAAAAAAACCAGAATGGAAGTCAGACTGAAGAAAACTGTGCACCTAGCAGAAATTTATTTATGGCTAGTCTACAATATGCACATATGTTTATGGCTAGTCACTGTGCACAGGGCAACAATGAGCCTCCTGAAGCAGCAACCAATGTGGCCCAGAAGGTTCCTGACCTATTCTTTTTAAAACATAAATAAGGCTTATAGTTTTATTCCTGATTTTTGTCTCACAGCCCTAAATGCCTGAAATTTAGGTGTTTTGTTTCTATTGTTGTTTTCCAGATAAATGAGGTTGAAACATACCTCTTTAAAAAAAGGTGTTCCAACCACTAGAGCTGAGCCTGAAATCAGCATTATTTTTTTTTCTTCATCACCAGCGATGAGCAAAACAGGGTCAAACAGGTGGATTCCATTTCACCTAATCTTAGAAGTTATTTTAGGCATAGACAGCTAGATGTGGCTAGTCATCTAGAATTCCTTTTTAGTAAGCAGAGTTACAAATGGACACCTGAGGGGTTAGTTTGACATATCTTGGGTTCAGATGAATAGAGTTTAGAAGCACCTACTTCTTTCCATTGACCACAGATGGTAACTTAGTTGGCAGTAGAATCGCAAAACAAATTTCTGCCTTCACATATATGAATCCCATCTAGCTGAATCTGAAATTGAGTATGTACATAACTTTATAAAGGAATGGAACATACAATAACTATGCTGGATTCTAGTCTCTGTTCTAGAGATGGTTTCACTCATTAGACATTAAATAGACATGGAGATAAAGGAAATACAGTCTATAGAACAGAAAGAAGAAAAGAGGGTTCTGGTATTTCAGCAGTCCTAGCTTTCTGTTCTTTCTGCCACCACAATCCTTACATTTATTAAAAACATTACAGCTTCTAAAGATCAGGGAAAGATGCCCTGGGGCAGTCTTGTTCAAGCATGGTAAACTTTTTCCTAGGCAACAGTGTAGTTTTAATTATTTGATTAGATGATCTACAACCCATAACTCTTACCTCTATGCTTAGCGATTTACCCCAAACAAATAACCTACAGTAATATATGAAAATAACTTATAACAAAAATATAAAGATGATGTTGAGGCTTTGAACAAAAATAATCATTAGATCCAGGGCAAAACCCAGAGATATCCACATATGTAAAGTGTAGTCTACATGTACCTAACAAATTTGGGCCTTCAGAGTGATGAGGCACTATTCTGCCTGGTTCCTAGGTCCAATTATAGAGCCCTACATAAAAGACTCCAAATCTGAATTTTCACATAAAAAAAATGAAAGAATCAAGTTCAAAAGTAGTTTAAGTAACTGCTGAATAGCATTTTAATTCTGATTGTTTATAACACAGATCTTTAACTGTTATCAAAATCCTGTTCTAGCCAACTAAACATGTTCTTTTGGACTTGGCTCCAAAACTACTTTAAAGCCACACTAAAAATAGAAAAAATAAATTCTGTAACTTATTTTTATTGAAAATATAAAAAAAATTGTTATGACCTAAAACAAGTATGAGCTTTTCAAAATTCACTTTAAGAACATATTCTCCTCATACTTATTTTAATATTAAACACTAATATTCTTTTCCTGTAGTTCACAAGTTAAAATGGTCAAAGAAATATGCAATAAACTGACTCCAAACCAATGCTGGCACATCCTTAAAGCAGTTTGCTTTATGCTGGATTGTACCAGCATTTTAAATTTGTTTAAATGTTACATTATGTTCATGCTAGGTTTTCAGTGATGAGTAGTATATTTACTGCCTGAACCTATTCAAGTTAATTACCTATTTAGCTGAATAAAAGGAAGATTTCTTAGGCTCTTTTCTGTTTTTCTTTTTTCTATGTGAAATTTCAAAGCCTTATTACCTTAACTTTGAAAATCTGTTTTGGCTGACTGCTCCATTCTATTCTTTTCTCCCATGGGTTTTCAGGTATCTCACTTCTGCACATAGTCATGTTCTCAGTCCCAAAAATTCAATCAGGTAAACTAATAAGCACTGATGTTGCCTTGTAATATCTCTTTTTTTTTCCCCCCCACCTATCTCTAGCAGATGTAATGTATTCATCAGTGTCTTTGGGCAATGCAATATTGATTTTTTCAGGGTTTATTTTTCTGTGTGATCCTGTACAGAGTATAAATTCCAAATTCAATTTCTTGTCATAATATTAGTATTTGCTGTTCCAAGGTGCAGAAAACTACATTACAGGCCATCCTAGTAAGCAAATGACTATAACTGCTTTCCAAAATAGATATTTGTTACCAATGAAGGATCACTGCCTTCCTTGTGTCAGTTGGTACCGATAACAGCAAGAACACTTTGTGCTTTCCCTTTCAAATAACATTCATAAAATGTAGGGGATTCCAAACTATGATTCGTTGTTTCAGGATAATTATCTGAAATACAGTCATGTAAAATAACAAAAAAGAAATATTGTGAGACAAGAACTCAAATACCTTGGTCTTTGGAATCTTTCATAAATGCTTGAAAGAACTAAGTGGTTGGTTTGTTGCCCTTATATACAATAGTATTATAACTTCTATGATGCACTTGTCCAACAGTATCATTCATATAAATGACTGAGAAAAAAACTGACATAAGACACTTTTTTAGTATCCTATTGCTACTTCTCCGGTTCCACCCCTGAATTTTGATTCCTATTAAATGAACTTTTTCTCCCCAGGGAGGAAAGACTTTTCTGATCACATAGAGAAATCCAAGTGGCAGGAACTCTATAAAACACCAATCACTGATAAGATTGTTTGAGGTCTGCAGATCCTGATACCCCTATAGTTGCTACAAATCTGCTACTATCATATTTTCAGAGGCACTGAAAATTATATTTAGTGTGATGAGTTAGCAGAGCAGTTGGGAAGCTTGAGGGGACAGATGCTGCTTATTGATAAAAATAAAGGGAAAAAAATAGAAGGAAAACTTGGTTTATGAAGTTGGAACAGATGTATTATTACACTTAATCTGAGTACAGGATGCCTGGTTGCTTGTAATTGCTGGAATGAAATAGAAACAGCAGAGATGCCCAAAATAACTAAGAGTGCTTAACATCTTTCAGGTGAAAAACAATTAACAAGAACTGCTTATTTCTATTTTTAGTATACTGTGCTGGATAACCTGTTTAAAAGCTCATTTCAGAGACTGAAAATTAAAGACCCTTTGGCAGATCTAGAACTGTGGCTTTACAGGCTCTATGTATTTTGATCTCCTTGATGGGACAGTATTCCCAGTTATTTCAGTACTATCATAAAAACATTCTAACCCAAATATCAGAAAGAACAAAACTGGGGAAAGATCTTTATCATTCCAATTCCCTGCAAAACCCAGACCACAGCATCTGTGCACAGTCCATTTTTCTGTGACAAAGCTATTCTGAAGAGTAAAACTCCATTATGAGAAAGACATGACATGTTATACTTCAGGATATAATCAGGCGAGCAGCTGCAAGTTTTCCACAGAAGGCTTTGGCTTATTGAACAAATTAGGAACACTTAAATCCCCTAGTCAACTGTTTTATACATGAATACTTTTCATAAGATTTTTTTAAACCACCAGAAAGACAATTTCTGCTTACCAGTTCTGAATTTCTGCATAACACAGGACACACAATGCAAGACCACCACATTCACAAAAGAAAATCACACAGTATTTTCTAGCCTGACCACACTGATGACTGGATCTGTTTCTCTGTGGGACCAGTCAACAGTTTATCAGGTTAGAAAAAAACAAATTGTGAGGAATGATTAAGGTAATCAACATTTAATTCCAATAAATCTTTCTTATGTGGTCAAATCAATCACTCATAAAGCACTTCTGAGTGAGTTTAATTTTGTTAATCAGAGTTTATTATTTTTCTTAAACCAGGAAGAACAACTTCAGAATTATTGCCATTGATATGAATATATAAAAATTGGAGTAGTTAGGAGTGGAAATATAAACTGATCAGCTCAAATTTACTCTGAGTTCAAATAAAACTGTTCCCTGCAGCAATTCTTTAAATGTTTTGATCAATTAAGACTTCTTTCATTCCAACTCTGGTTCCTCATATATCCAAAAGCCATTAGAGCTTCAATTTACCTGTCAGAAAGATCTCTTTTTTAAACAGCTTATATTTGCCTGTTTTAAAGATGGAATAGTTTCTGGACTTATGTGGGAGCAGGTATCTCTGTAGCATAGATATCAGTCTATCCTTTGGTTTCTCTACCACATCAAATTTCTTCTCTGCTTTAGAACACCAGCATTATGACCAAGCAAAAGATCTCTTCTGGGCAAACAAAATCCGATATATATTAACAAATTTCTTAACTGTCTCTGAGCTCCAACACTTCCTCCACAGTCTCCTGCTGTTTCTCATTTTATGAAGGTTCATAGATGTTTTGTTTTCTCCTTAACATACAGTTTCATCATCTTCTTCTGCACCTGCCACAGCTGAGACAGGAATGAGACAACTGTCTTGGCTGGGGAATGGTTTTACATTTTCTGGCTCAATTAATTGGAAGACCAAAATGATATAAATCAGACATCCTTGCCTATTTCTTTTAGTAAACTATATTAGACTCTCTCGCACTTCAAGGACAAAAGACAGTTGGATTTGTTATCGTACTGAAATGTGCATACACCATGTGACAATGCAGACAGAAGCTTCCTTAGGTCATTTTCCTTTGAAGAGAGAAGGCATGATTACTTCTTTACATGCACACCAAAATGTCTGTAATGTCACCAAATAAATTTATGAGTGTGCCAATGACCTCATAATTGTTTGTCTTCCAATATTTTGTTCTGTGACTTACCAGGGACATAACTTAAGCATTACAATATGATGATTATCCAGCTCACTTACCTTTTCTTTTTCTGAAAATCAATAGTTTTTAATCTTATTCCTTTAAAAACAAAAATCTTGATATCTTAAAATAGGCAGTACTACAGAATATTTATTACCTAATTCAGTAAGTAGACAGTAATTCAGTAATTGCATAAGGGTTTTCTTTATACCAAAGGCCTTCTATACATTTTCTGTATTGAGATTTGATAATTCCCAGTGGCTGTTATTATTGTTCTGAAAATTAGAACCTTGCCTCACCTTCCTTTCTCTTCTCTACTTCTAGGCCCTTTCCATTCCAAATACAAGTGTTCATCCTGCAATGAGTCCTGAGCAGCTGGACCCCTATAATTAGATGGAAAACACATTACATTTATATAAGTTGTCAGAGAGACAGAAAAAAAAGCATCCATGCAGCTCATTGTTAGGTCATGGTTATTATAAATGTCAACTGTTGGCTGCTGTTTTTCCATTATCAACATGATCCTTCTTTCTCCATATACCCTCTGATAGCTGTTTCACGCAATGTGATAGATTATTCTCTTCCTTTCAGTCCTCTGTTTTTTAAAATTATGTAGGAAACACTGAAAAGAAAATATTTCTACCATCTTCATATGTCTCACATATGTCTCACATATCCATCTCATATATATTTGCTGCTGCTGCTGCTTTTGTGTTTTATTTTCCACAGCTGACAATGCTTCGTTTTAACAGTTGGCAAAAATATTAAATGTGCGGTATACAGACTTGGTGATATATAGAATGTACTTTTCATTGCAAAGCAATGGTATCAGTAAAATATATTTCTCTTATGCTAGTGAAGAGTCGTAATGCAGAGCGTTACAAAGATAAAGTTATATAATTTGAGAAGAAAATGAAACAATGACAGAATTTGGGATTTTTTACCCTGGAAGAATATCTAGAAGAAAACTGGTAGAAAATATAGCATACACAAGAGAGTCGGGGAGAAAGAGAAGACAGAATGTATATATTAATAATACCTGGCTAGCTGGCTGGTAAAGGATCCATGGAATCCAAGGAAATCCAGATGGGATTTTCTGTAGTAGTGAAGTAAAGTCTGGTTTCACTGAGAATCTGTGTAATTAAAAGGGAAGGGAAGGGAAGGGAAGGGAAGGGAAGGGAAGGGAAGGGAAGGGGAGGGAAGGGAAGGGAAGGGAAGGGAAGGGAAGGGAAGGGAAGGGAAG